>QAPF01000770.1:0-18600 GCA_004367935.1 Colletotrichum sidae | reverse complement strand
ATTACTTTTAGAATTTAAAATAGTAATTAGAATTTCTATAATAATATTAAAAATACTATAGTTAATCTTACTATATAAAAAAACTTTAAAGAGATATTAGATTACTTCTATAATAATTAAAATAACTTTATCTAGAAGTATAAAATCTAAATAACTTTAAATTATAAATATATAACTCTATATATAAAACTTAATTAGTAAGAAAACTAGTAAAATTATAAAATTATAAATTTAAAATACTCTAATAATAACAAAAATATAATTAACTACTCAAACTTTATATATAGTATCTTACTACTTTTAAAACTATATTTTAATTACTACCCTTATAATTAGGCATTTAAGTCTAGGGGATTAAAATATCTTATAATATATTAAAATAGTATTTTAAAAGTATAAATTATCTATAATACTAAAGCAATTATAGAAATTAATAACCTATACTACTATATCCTCCTCTATATAATAGTATTAATACTAAAATACCTTACTTATATACCTAAAAATCCAAATCGTCATATAAACTTAGTTTAACTACTTATATTAATATTCTTAAGTTTTTAAAATATAGAAACTATAGAAAACTATATAAACTTTTAGACCCTTCTCTATAAGGTTTATAATATCTTTTATATAAACTTTTTAGTAATATTTATAGAGAGTTATTAATCCTCCTCATAACCTATTCCTATAAAAATAAAACCCTTAAGAATACTTAATTTAAATATTTTAATAACTTATTAATACTTCTTAACCTTTAGAAAGTCGCTTAAGAATAACTCTTAAAAAAGTTTTAAAAAGAAGTTTTAATAAATAGTTATTTTAGAATTAAAGTAGTCTTATAAATTATAAACCTTAACTTCTATTTAAAAAGCGTTATACCAGGTTAGCTACTAATTAGCCCCTTTAAAAACTAAAAAAAGGGTATTTTTAGTAGACATCTTAATATTCGAGATATATTAAATCATCATAATATATATATTTAACCTAGTAGCTCTTTAGTATTATAAGACTCTTAATTATTATATATAATTAGAAAGCAAAATCTATTATGTATTATATATAACTAAACGTAGCCACACACGCCACACAAGGCTCCATTTCAAGCGGTTTAAATAAGGCGAGGCCCGTGGAGACAGCGCCAGCGCCCGAGGTTTAGCCGGTGCAAACTCTGCCTCTCGAGCGCGTTATTCCTAACAGTATCCGTCGCAGTACACAACTGAGTAATCACGTTCTGGCCAGGTACCTAATGCTACCTACCTTGGTACTTTCGAGGTAAAAGAGCACTTGCGTATACCACCTAAAGTACTTTTCTTGGGGGAGTTGAAACGCTAGATAGGTAGGTTCCAAGGTGGTGGAAAGCCTGGCTGGTGTTAATTCTGAGTTTTCCACGTCAATTGACGTTTCGACTAGCATGATTGATGGTTTTCAAGCGTTCAGTGCAACGGACTGGAGCATGTGAATCGAGTCACTCAATTGGCCTTGGTGGGCTCGTCTGCCCTGCTGCACCCGAAAAGTGCAGCAAAACAGACCGTCATCCGTCCCATGGCGACCTTCACAGTACTGTCAAGTAATGTACGCAGTATCTCTCGAGCTCATCCCAACCCATCACATCCTCGTCAGGTCCGGGAGTCCATCATAGTCTTGGCACAAGGAACCCGCCGAACCGGACCTGTACTGCCTGTATCCGTACCTTGCCTCGCTTTGCCTCGCCTTGCCTTGCGTCGCCTTGCGCTGAATCCACTCGCTACTGCTGCAGCAACTGTAATCCCATGCGGCAGCGGCAGAGGCCCAACATCAGATCAACACCCGCCGTGGCCGGGCTTGACTTCCAGACCGATCTTCTTGTGACGACGACGCCGACGACAACGACAAAGCAAGCGTCGCGTCTTGCCCCCTCTCGTCTCCTTTTCCTTCCCGCTTCCCGCAACCTTCTCCTCCCTCACCCACCATCCACCCCCTCTGCCGCCGGACGCTACCTTGCGCTACGCCTCGCCTCGCCTCGCCTCATCCCGCTTGCTTGTCATGTACGCGTCCCCAGCCCACTATCGCTGCTTGCAATTAGCCATCCCATCATTCGTTCCCCTTCCCCTTCCCACAGACGCAGTGCCAGACACACGAGGTCGAGGTCGTGGTCCAGGACTGGCAGAAGCAGAGGCAGAGGCTGAAGCTGCACAAAGACCAGCTGCACAAGATAAGCACACAAAGTCTCTATAGCATCGAATCGCCTTGCCCTGCATAGTTGCCGTCACGGGCGAAGAAGCAGAGAGCATCCAATTCAATATGTCTCCCGCGTCCAAGCGCCCTGCGACGGGTCTGCTCCGCCGCCTTTCCGGCCTGGGGGTGAGGTTGCGTGTGACGTCTAAAGCTACCGCAGGCATCGGATGTCGAGGATTGACATGCTTGTCTGCCTCTTTTGCTTCTGCTGCTGCTTCTGCTGCTGCTTCTGCTTCCACAGGTACATCTGGACGACGACGCGCAGCAGCTCTCGGAGGGGTTGCGACCAGATTGGCATCGGAACCACACACCCTCCTCCGTTGCCTCGATTCTCCATCTCCCGTTGCTCGCACCCCCTTTAGGCCACATCTCCCACATTTACGCCGTGTTCGAGTCTATCAAACTTCTTCTCGTGGTCCGGTCGCGTCTCCCTGCGATCCCTACTTAACCCCCAGCGCCTCCCGTCTCCGACTGGGTCCGTCTCCCTCGCTCCCCATTCTCACCCAGACCCTGCGGACTGCCCGGATAAACTCTACTCTGCTACCTCCCGCAGCAGCAATCATGTCTTCTACAACTACAAGCACCACCTCTGCAACCACCTTCACCACCTCGGCCAACAACTCAAAGATGCAAGCCAGACACGGCCATGGCGGCCACTCGCACTCCCATGGACATCACCATCACCATGGCAATGTCTACCTGACGTCCAGCAACAAGAACGACGCCGGCGTACGCATCACCCGCATTGGCCTGTACTCTAACCTGGGCATGGCCATCGCGAAAGGTGCTGGCGGCTACGCTTTTGGCTCCCAGGCCATGGTCGCTGATGCCTGGCACAGTCTGACGGACCTGGCCTCGGACATTCTGACCCTGGCCACCGTGTCGTGGAGCTTGAAGCCTCCTACCGACAGCTTCCCCACTGGTTTTGGCAAAATCGAGAGCTTGGGTTCCCTGGGCGTCTCGAGCATGCTGCTTGGCGGCGGCCTGTTCATGTGCTGGAGCAGCTTGCTGACTCTCCATGCTCACCTCTTCCTGGATCCCGCCGCTGCTGCCGAGGCTATCGCACACGCTCATTCCCACGGCCACAGCCACGGCCACGACCACTCCGGACCGAGTCTGCACGCTGCCTGGTTAGCACTCGGCACCGTGGCAATCAAGGAATGGCTATACCAAGCAAGTAAGTGGCCCAGATCCCAAGGTACAGCCCGCGTAAGCAGCAAGTCTGACTAGTAACTGCAGCAATGAAAGTCGCGCGCGAACGAAAGTCGTCCGTCCTTGCCTCGAACGCCGTCCACCACCGCGTCGACAGTTGGACAGGCATCGTCACCCTCCTCGCGATCCTCGGAGCAAACATTTTCAGAGATGCCGCCTGGTTGGACCCCGTCGGTGGCCTCATGATCTCCCTGCTTGTCATCAAGGCTGGAGCCGAGAACACCCTGTCGGCTCTCTACGAATTGGCCGACCGCAGCATCGACGAAGAGATTAAGGAATCCGTGCAAAAACACACGCTGAGGAGCCTGTCGGACGTAACCGAAGGCCACGAGGTGGAGGTACGTGACGTCTCGGGAGTCAAGTCTGGCCAGAACTACCTCGTGGACATTGAGCTCGCCGTACCGGGAGCGTGGACCGTCGAGCAAGTTCGCCTGGTTGAGGCCAACGTGCGCACCCAGGTCGGGTCCAGCGTGCGTGGCGTTCGGAGGATCAGGGTCCGCTATGTCCCGAAGGAGGCTGACATTGCGCCCAAATTCGACGAGTTCATTCCCGGCGAGGCCAACATGAACAAGGCCGAGGAGGAAGACACCCAGGCCAACGGCGACAGCCACCACAAGCACCAGTAGCGGCCATGCCCCTACGTGTACTTTTGGGGCATGAGCCTGCCGTTCACGACGAGATACCCTGGTTTCCTCACAATAGTTGGAAGCGTGACGAAGTCGACTTTTTCTTTCCAAGAGCTTTTCCTTTTTGTTTCAACTGCTCTATTTTTTATTTTCTTCCTTGTGGCAGCACACGAGGAGGGGTTGCCGTATATAGAGCATTCTTAGAGAGTTCTCTCAGACATGCGGTGCATTAGGGCGGCGTTTGGGAGGGTCAAAAGGCCAGTATCGGGTCCATCATACGGACAGGTTGTGTTTTTATCGCCAATGACAGTCACTTGGTCTTGCATTACTGGCAGTCAAACGTGCCCTCTACTGGTGCCTACAGATCGCACGACCTCTCGTCCATTCAACCTCACGATCTTTACCATCCATCTACCCTTACCGGCCAATAACGTGTCTTTGCTGTGTCTGCGTAAAGTACCCTAGGGAGCTCGTACCTAGAGTACTTGCTTTGGCGACATGCGGGGACCTCGATCTAGCTTACCACACCTGGCTACCTTATCCAGATGCATTCCACGCTGCGCGTAGATGACGGGCTTAACTGCCCCCGACTGCCGAGACCTCGACAAGGCTGCATCTTGGCTCGGTGCAACAGCTGCCACCATGTCATTGGAGCGCATCTGTCGCATCAGAGCTTCAAAAATCTACGATTGGCCCGACAAGCCTTGAGCCTGAATTGCCGCAAGGCTGAGATGCTTCAGCGAGCGACCTTGGCCGAACTGCCCCTCCATGTCCATGTCCATGTCCATGTCCACGTCCCATGTTCCACACCCACACCCACACACACACCCCACGTCAACGTGATGTACGTAGCGACCTCCGCCTCAGATGGTTGAGTGAGTGTGGGCGGTCTGGTCAACTTTCTTTCCCAAATAACCGGTTTGCATCGTGGTCTCTTATTTGCCATCTCATCTGCCTGCTTGTTTTTTTTATATTTCTACAGGTTTTGGAGTCTTGTGGTAGTAGGCAGATACATCCCAATTGAGCACTTTGTTCTGCAACTCTGTCAACATGAGCTCCGGTCCTCTGTACCTCGGGTTCGACCTCTCGACCCAGCAGCTCAAAGGTCAGCTCACTTCATCACGTCCAGTCTCAGATACCAAGTCAACACGGTCTGGCCACACCTGAACTGACGCAATCACAGCCATCGTCGTCCAGTCCGACCTGACCGTCGTCTCCGAGGCCAAGGTCGACTTCGACGCCGACTTTGGCAAGCAGTATGGCCTCCGCAAGGGCGTCTTGACCAACGAGGCCGAGGGCGAGGTGTACGCCCCGGTCGCCATGTTCCTCGAGGCCCTCGACCTCGTCCTGTCCCGCCTAAAGGCCAAGACGCCGCTGGATCGCATCAGGGGCATCAGCGGCTCGTGCCAGCAGCACGGCAGCACGTACTGGAGCCGCGACGCCGAGGAGCTGCTGGGCGGGATGCGGGCCGACAAGACCCTCGTCGAGCAGCTCGCCGACGCCGCCTTTTCGCACCCGTACGCGCCCAACTGGCAGGACCACAGCACGCAGTCCCAGTGCGACGAGTTCGACGCCCAGTTCGAGACGGCCCAGAGGCTGGCCGAGGTCACCGGCAGCGCCGCGCATCACGTACGACCTCCCTCTCCCCCTCCCCCTTTTTCTCTGTCTCGTCCGATTCGATGCCGAGTTCCTCCTCCTGAATGCTGACGAGAAGCCAGCGCTTCACCGGCACGCAAATCATGCGTCTGCGTCAGAAGCTGCCCGAAATGTACGCCGCAACGTCCCGCATCTCCCTCGTCTCGTCCTTCCTCGCCTCGGTGCTGCTCGGCACCGTCGCCCCCATCGACATCAGCGACGTCTGCGGCATGAACCTCTGGGACATATCCGCCGGCGCCTGGAGCGAGCCGCTGCTCGAGCTCACCGCCGGCAGCGCGTCGGGCGCGGCGGACCTGCGCTCCAAGCTGGGCGAGCCGCGCCGCGACGGCGGGGGGTCGATGGGCGCCATCGCCGGCTACTTTGTCGAGCGCTACGGCTTCAGCAGGGAGTGCCGGGTCGCCCCCTTCACCGGCGACAACCCGGCCACCATCCTCGCGCTGCCGCTGCGCCCCATGGACGCCATCGTCTCGCTCGGCACGTCGTCCACCTTCCTCATGGTCACCCCCGTGTACAAGCCCGACGCCGCGTACCACTTCTTCAACCACCCCTGCACGCCGGGCCAGTACATGTTCATGCTCTGCTACAAGAACGGCGGCCTCGCGCGCGAGAGCGTGCGCGACGCGCTGCCCAAACCGGACAACGGCGGCGGCGGCGGCGGCGACGTCTGGGCGAGCTTCAACGACCGCGTGCTCTCCACGCCGCCCCTCGACGTCCGCTCGGCGTCCGACCGGGCGAAACTGGGCCTCTACTTTGACCTCCCCGAAATCGTGCCCAACATCAAGGCCGGCGCGTGGCGCTACACCGCCGCGCAGGACGGCTCGGACCTCCGGGACGAGGGCGGCGCCGCCTGGGACGAGACCGTCGACCCGCGCGTCATCGTCGAGAGCCAGGCCCTCTCGATGCGCCTGCGCAGCCAGAACCTCGTCTCCTCGCCCGAGGACGGCGGCGGCGGACGGGCGCTCCCCGCGCAGCCGCGGCGCATCTACCTCGTCGGCGGTGGGTCGCTGAACCCGGCCATCGCGCGCGTCATGGGCGACGTGCTGGGCGGCGTCGACGGCGTGTACAAGCTCGACGTCGGCGGCAACGCGTGCGCGCTGGGCGGGGCGTACAAGGCCGTGTGGGCGCTCGAGAGGGCCGAGGGCGAGACTTTCGACGAGCTGATTGGCAAGAGGTGGAAGGAGGAGGGCGCGGTGCAAAAGGTCGACGACGGCTTCAAGGACGGCGTGTTCCAAAAGTACCAGCCCATCGTCGGGGCCTTTGAGGAGATGGAGAAGAGGATTCTCAAGGTTGCTCATAACTAAGGGGTGGGGGGATAGAGCTGGGTTCATAGATGAATAGAGCGACTCAGTCACATTGCATAGACAAAGTGACTTTACCAAGGCCGAAGGAGAACACCATCACAGGACGTCACGAGGGCAAAGAGTTCAGAAAAGAGCATTCTTTCTGTATCGGGCAACAGTCCTGAAGCCAAATCCACCTGGATCCTCAACCAAATCATCCCAGAAAGGACCCTCCATATCCATCCCATCCTCCACATCAGTCCGTACCCAGCTGGCAGTGTGTTCAAGACCGCCAAAGTGTAAGAATGAAGAATGAAGCGAGAGGCAAAGGATACAAGAGGACCCTGTTCGCCCAAGAAGAAGGGGTTTACCAAGCTTTCCTTTGACCCAAGTCCCCATCCAGAATCATGTGCCCTATTGTCTGTTTGTGTCGCACTGGAACCCATGTCGGCTTCTCCGTCTTCCCCATGTCGCCAATGGAGAAAGGGTATCAATAGCAATCGTCATTCATCAGTCGTTCTGTCGTGCAGAAGAAGAAAAAGCGTCAACTTGCTGCATTCAAGCAAGGCAGGCTCTTCGAGGCTGGACCAGGCGACGGTCTGGCCTCTTTGCGCACCATGTGAAGAAGCAGAAGAGTTGGAGATAGGAAAGGCCTTTAAAACAAGACCATAAGGCCCAGGATAAAGACGACGAAGCACGACTGGCCAACGAGGCTGCCACGCTCAAAGGGTCCGAAGACGCCGGCCTCGGGGCGCCGGTCCGCGCTGGAGACGACAACAGGCATGCTGCTGGTGCTGAGCGGGCCGCCACCGGTGTGCTGGGCGACCGTGACAGTGCCGTTCAGGGGGAACGGGGGCTGCGAGGTTGGCTGGGGCTGCATCATGGGAGTGCCCGTGACGTAGATTGTAGTACGGTTGAGCTGGGCCGCGGAAGTGACGTTGAGCTGGGCCGCGGTGAAGCTCGAGTAGATGGGGGAGGGCGCGCTCTCGACGACTGTCTCGGTGACGACCTCGGTGATCTTGCTAGTCAGCGTCTGCGTCGAGGTGTAGTGTCTGGGGATGGCGATAACCGTAGGCACAAGTCGGCCGTCAACCGTGATACTGGTCACGATGATGTCCACCTCGCCAACTGTCGCAACCGACGTGGTGGTGGCGGACGTGGCAGGGGGCTGAACAGTGACTGTGGCAATGCCGCCATCAACGGTGACGGTGCGAGTTGCGCGGTCAGTGAGCATGACGGTCGTCCAGATGGACACGACAGACTTGCTGGCCTCGATGGACGAGGTCTCGGAAGCGACTTCACTGACGCTCTCGGTAACACCCTCGGTGACTGTCTTGTAGACCGTGGACGTCTCGGGGGCAGCGGGAGACGTCATGATGGGAGTGCCTGAAACGGCAAGCACGTCGGAAGTGGCGGTGCTGAAGATGGTGGTTCCATCGACGACGGTCACAACGACGGTCTGAGTAGCCAGCTGGGTGACCACGATAGTCTGCTTGGTGCCGGAAATGGTGGTGACCAAGAGGCTGGTGGTTGACTCGGCAGCGGGAGACTCGCTGGTAGGCGTGAAGCTGTCAACGGTGACGGTGATCGTGGTCAGATCGGTGTCAGCAGACATGGGGTTGCCAACAGTCTTGGAGGAAACGACCTCGGAGGATGAAGCAGGCTCGACAGTCTGGGTGACAGTGACGAAGACGGTGTGGTCCTCGCCAGCGCACTCGGCCTCGTGGCTCGAAGTCTGAGGCTCGAGAGTGACAGTCTGAGTGGAAAACACCCAGGTGGTCGGGGTGAGAGTCGTGGTGATGGCAACGTCCTCGGAGGTTGTGACTTGCGCCATCGTCTGGGTGAGAGTCTCGGTCTGGGCCTCGGTCTGGGTCTCGGTGATCAAGACAGAGCTGACTTCGGCAGAGGTCTCGGTAGCGGACTCGACGACGGTCGCGGTCTCGGTAACTGTGAAAGCAGTAGTCTGGACAACGGTCTCGGCAGGCCTGGAGATGTTAGACGCTGATCACAGAATGCTGGAGTGAAAAATGCTCACTCAGAAATGACAGACGCAGTCACGGTTGTCGCCTCGGCGGGCTTCTGAACGGTACGAGTCTGCGTGGCGGTCTCAGTCAAGGAGGTGGTCTGAGTGACGATCTCTGCAGGCCTTGGTGCTGGTCAGTAGCTGGAAGCGGACGGGGGTCAGGACAAATCTTACTGAGAAACCAGGACAGTGGTCGTCTCGGTCAGGGTGCCGTCGGCAGCCATGGCAGAAGAGACGGTCGTTCCCTGGGTCTCCTGGAAGGTGAAAGTCTGAGTCCGAGTCTTCTTGACAGTGGTCGTAAGCTCGACCGAGGTGCCGTTCTTGGCTGTGAAGGTCTCGGTGGGCTCAGAGCAGTCATCGTGGGAGGCCATGGCAGTAATGGTCTCGTTGGTGACCGAGACGGAGACGGCGGTGCCAGTGGAAACGCCAGTGACAGTACCGTTGATGCTGTGGACAGTGCCGTTGTAGCCACCCTCGTGAAACTGCATGGCAGGGAAGCGAGGGACCAGAGTAGCGACGGAAGACTGGCTAGCGGCGGTTTCGCCAGAGTGGCCGTGGCTGAGAACTGCAGTTTATCAGACGAGAGCGCTCGTGATGGCTGCCCAGTAGATTACTTACTGACGACAAGAACACCGATCAGACCAGCAATCATGGCCGCGATGATGCCCAACATGCAGACGAGGAAGAAGGCGTTGGACTTGCGATAGTCGGACCATTCCTTCTGGTCGACATCGGGCTGCTTCATGATCATGTCCTTCAGGACAGCGTCAGAAACCTCGATGGAGTCCTCGTCATCGTAGGAGCTGCGACGGCTAGAGTGTCCACCTGTGGATCTGAGTCAGCTAAACCGATGGAATTTTCGAAATGAGATGGAAGGGATGAGAACTTACCGTAAGACATATTGACGGTTGGTGGGTAACGATTGTTTATCTTAGGTATTCTTCGGTTAGGTATGACCACCATGGAACAAGTGTTGCGATCTCGTGGAGGCCCAAATGGAAAGACCCTCTCCAGATCGCGGAAGCCCTCCATGAATCAATCCTTTCTTAGGTATTGCCAGGCAACAGGAAAGGAGATGTAAAGCCAAACAGGGGAAGGGGCAGAATAACTCACTGGATTGGATGCAATGAGTGTCGTGATCTTTTGTAAAGACGGTTAGCAAGTAGGTAGCAAAAGAGTGATGAGGAGTAGAATGATGAGTGTGGGTGGTGAGTAAGAGGATGGGTGAGAGAGACAAGGACGCAACGGGAGGTAATAAAAGAAATGAAAGGGCATGTGTGCCCTGGGTGGTAGGAATCGTCTTCTGAGGAAGGTGCAAGGGGTGTGTTTTTTTTCTCACGCGTGACTTCCGTAACAAGAAAAATAATAGTGAGATGCAGCTTGGGTCTGAGAGTTGTGCTATGAAGGGAAAGTGAGGGCTGGGAAGTAAAGGGAGTTAAATATGCTGGAGGATAGTGACTCCTAGGAACTGCAGCTTTGAAACCAGCAATAGAAGTGAGGAAATAGCGATATCGAGGGAATCACGAGAATAACAAAACCCAAGCTTGTGTGTTCTCAGAGAGCTGAAGAGTATAGAAAGTGTTTGGATACCCACGTGGAGATGTGTTGCTGAGTGAAAGTAGGTGTGGAAGAGCGAGGGGAGGTGCGATCTGTTGTTGCTTGTGAACAAGAAGAAAATGAGGGGAAGAGTAGGTGGAAAGTTGGGGGTAGATAAATACCTTAAGCCTGTGGTTGGTGGTGAGGATGTTCAAGTCTTGTTGTGGGTGGTAGAAGAAGAAGTTAGGTGTGGTCCACGACTGGCTTGCAGAAGAAGTAGGGTGGTGAGCCCGTCAAGAGGAGTGAGTATCAGGATTTTGGGTAGTCGAACACCAATGCAGAAGGAGCGATGGGAGGTCTTGTTGAAGGTCAAGGACAACCTGAGCAGCTTTGTTTACTTTTTCGAGACGGTCTAACTATCATCACCACCACGAGTTGACCTAATGAGTCCATTATTTCAAGACTTTGTCAACAACTATGACGGTTCTCTGTAAAATCAAGGTCTGGAACTCCTATTTACTTCTTCTATGGGTGCCTGCCCCTCGATATACCCATACTTGCCATTTGTTCACACATTGAGGCCCCCCTCGAATGTGTACACACGACACAATTATTTCCTCTTAGATGTCATACTCAACACAGCCTGTTGCATCTATTTTGCTGGAAAATCTCAGTAGATAGCAAAAGTGTCAGTCAATAGGAGGCAGTTTGATTTCCATCACCAAAGAAGCAGATAAGCTGGCTAAGGGTATTGGGTCTGAGGACGGCGTGGGCCTATGCTTATAGGACAATAGAAATTGCAGAAAGTTATGCTCAATCCCACTTCCAAAGATGTCTGCTGCAATGGAGCAACACTTGGTCGGGTGGAATCTCTACCCAGATACCGTAGGTGACATCAACGAGCGAACGCAAGGAAGCCCGGTGAATTAATCCACGGCTTTACGCAATGTCAATCGAGCATTTTCGATCAAATATACCAAGGGCTGCCAATAATTCCACCGCAAGTAAGGGCGAGGTAATAAGACAGAGAACAGCCTCCGAATGTCGACAACTCAAGACGGAGACGGTCGACTGGGCGTCCAAGTTCACGAGATGAAGTGCTATGGTGACAAAGCAAAACCTCCGGTAGTGGAGACGGCAGCTCACGGATGTCTGACTGACGGGAGGCACAAGTACGACGGGAGTGACACTGGTGCTGCACCAGCCACAACGGACCTGAGACGCCCAAGGTCTTCGGGTTGCAGGGGAGGAAGCTCCGCTCTACAGTACGGATACAGACCACACACCCAAGGTACCTAACCACGACAGCAAGGTGTGGCGAGGTGAAGGGCTGCATTACCGCGTCGTCAGTACCCGTATGATGTATCCGTAGAGGTTGCCATGCCCACCCTTGTGGTTTCCGCCCAGGTAAAGGTACCGAAAGCCTGCGTCCCCTACCTTAAGTACTCTTAGTCTGGCAAGCTCCAACCTCAACCTTACCTCACCTCCAGCAGCTCAGGTAAGCACGCGAAACCCGACGAACTGCAGGCGCAGGCGCGTAACACGACTTGACACCCTCCATCCATTTTCGTCGCAACAGTTGAGGAGCAGCCCGACGTTGGAACCTTTCTCGTCGCCATCACACAATCGTACGATACCTTGGCGCGATCGCCGACATTGGGTTTCGCACTATCCATATCCTCGATTTGCCGAATTTTTACTCATGACTTAGCCTCGCGCGCGCATCATCGAATTCTGACACGTCCCCCATCCATTACCAGTACACTCGATAGCGACTTCCCCGCTCGACAACAACACGTCACCCGCCGAGCGCCCTACGCAAACCTCGCAATATGGCGCCTCGTCGCGGTCGCGGTGAACCTCAGGAGGAGGTGGAGGAGGACCAGGGCGAAGAGCTCGTTAGCCTTCAATTCGACGATGAACTGACGTGGAAGCCCGGGAAAGCCATACCTACTGCCGAGCTGCTCAATCGCTTGCAATCACTGTCGGAAGAACTGGGCAACATTGACCAGGATGTTGTTGACGTCGATTCTCTTCAAGATGTTGCCAAGGCGCTGGGTCAACGCAACCTGTTGGCGCACAAGGACAAGGGCGTGAAGGCGTATACTGCCGTCTGTATCGCTGACATACTGCGCTTGTGCGCGCCCGACGCGCCATTTACCGCGGACCAGACCAAAGTGAGCCTCTCCCGATCAATGCGTCGCATTGGCAAGCTGACCGTTGATGTGTTAGATGTTCTTCAGCCTCGTCGTGACGCACGTCTTCCCTTCACTGAGCAACCAAGCACATCCCTATCACACCCAGCACAGATACGTGCTGACTGCACTTACGGAGGTCAAGAGCATCCTTTTGATCAATGATGTGGACGGGGCCGACGACATGCTGCTCCGATTGTTTTCCGTATTCTTCGACGCCGTTTCCGGAGGCTCCAGTGCCGAAGATGGCGTGTCAAAAGAGGTTGGCAGCACAATGACCGAGATGCTGATCAATCTGGTCGACGAGGCCTCCGGCATGAACCCAAAGGTGATAGAAGTCATCATGGCGCAGTTCCTCAGAGCAGCGCCTCCCGGCGGCTTCCAGAGCCGAACAGAACGAAGCGAGCCGAACGGTAGCCAATCTACTCTGTTGCCCAAGGACGAGCCGCCCGCCTACATCATGGCCAAAGAGATATGCACTGTGTGTACGGAGAAGATGGTTCACTACGTTAGCCAGTACTTCAGCGACGTGATACTGGACGCGTCGCGGTTTGCCGCGAAGACGGTCGGCAAACATGACGACGAGGACGACGAAGATGCGCCTCGTGGGCCTACGGACGCCGAGTTGAAGGAATTGCGTAAGGCTCACTACCTAATCAGAGAACTTTGGCGCGCTTGTCCCTCGGTCTTGCAGAACGTCATACCGCAAGTCGAAGCCGAGCTGTCGGCGGACAATGTCGACTTACGCCACCTGGCCACTGAGACTCTTGGAGACATGATCGCCGGGCTCGGGGCTGCAGGCCCCCCTCCCTTGCCTGCCCTCGACCCCGCCGCTTACCCCCCATTGCGGCTGTCAGACGAGGCTCCTAGTCAGGTCTCTGACAGTATTCTCACCACGCCTCTCTCGCCACACTCATTTGCTCAGACCCACGCGGCCGCGTACAACCACTTCCTGGGGAGGAGGAACGACAAGACGGCCACGATCCGAGCAGCGTGGACGACCGCGGTCGGCTACATCTTGGCAACGTCTGCAGGTGGCATCGGTCTCAGCCGTGAGGAGCAGTCTGAGCTTGTCAAGTACCTGGGAGAGAAGCTCAACGATGGCGACGAAAAGGTGCGACTCGCGGCTGTCAAGGTGATGGAGCTGTTCAGCTTCCGCGATTTTGTCACCAAACTGGCCGCTCCTGGTGGCGTGGACAAGGACGGTTCCGTCCTCAGCAGCCTCGCTGACAGATGTCGCGACAAGCGCACTGCTGTGAGAGTCGACGCCATGACCCTGCTGGCTAAGCTATGGGCCGTCGGATCGGGAGAGCTCGCCGCTGGGCAGGAAACTGTCGTTGCGGCCCTCTCCGGAATTCCGTCCCGCATCTTTAACGCTTTTTACGCCAATGACCTAGAACTCAACATTTTGCTGGACCGTGTTCTCTTCGAGTGTCTCGTACCGCTATCGTACCCTCCCATCAAAACCCCAAAGAGTACTCGGGCCTCTGCGAGCCAGAGCCAGCAAAATGCGGGCGTCGCGGAGCAAGACCGCATCCGTGCCGAGCGGCTCCTGCTGTTGACCCAGTCACTCGATCCTGCTGCCAAAAGGGCCTTTTTTGCCATGCAGGGCCGCCAACCGCAGTTCGCGCAAGTCCTCGAGGCCTTCGTCAAGCAGTGCGAGAACTACAACGGTGGTGTTATGGACGATAACCGGCCGCGAAAGACAGCCAACTTGGAGAAGACGGTTCAATACATCACGCAGTTCTTCCCGGACTCATTCAAGGTCAAGGCCGATCTTCAAAAGTTCGCCAAGCAGAATGACCGCCGCGCGTACCAGCTCATCAAGTACTCGGTGAGCACCGAGAGCGACTACAAGACGGTGCGGCAGGCGATCAAGGAGTTGGTTAAGCGGCTCAACGCCGGTCAGTCCTCCGCCATCTTGGACACGCTGCTTCCTCTTCTCTATCGATCGGCTTGCTTGCTGTTCAACAAGAGTCACCTGGCCACGATTATGGACTACTCCAGGAATGACAAGGATGGGTATGGCTCCGTTTCCCACGAGATCCTAAACGAAATTTCCCAACGCAACCCCGAGCTCTTCAAGACCCACGTCGGCGGCCTGTGCAAGGGCTTGATCGAGCAGGCTCCCAGTGAGACAAACGAGAACGACCCGACCGTCGTTGACACCCTCAAGGCCTGCGCCTCTTACTCGAAGAAATACCCCGAGGAAATACCCCAGGACCGGACGTTTTCGCAGGCCTTGGTGAGCTATGCTCTGCACGGCCGTCCTCCCAAGTCTGCCAAGTATGCCATCAAGATCCTGCTGGCCAAGGGCGACGACAAGGGACTCGTCCACGGCACCGGCCTCCTCCAGAAGATCATGGAAGACTGGAAGTATGGCTCTTCTCACTTCCTCAATCAATTGCAGGCTGTCGCCCAACTCGAACTCCAAGCGCCCAAGATAACGTTGGACGCGGACGACGACATTCTCAACATGACGGTGCAACAGATTTTGTTGCAAGTCCGGCAGGACGCGAGCGACAAGGACCCCAAATGGGTTGACGACACCGACATGGACGAGGAGCTGCAGGCGAAGTGTCTCTCTCTGCACATCCTCGTCAACCGCCTTCGCAGCATGGAGGACGTTGAAGAGGCCAAGGAGAAGGCGCCGCCCGTATTCAAGCTGCTCAAGACTCTGGTCGCAAAGAGAGGAGAGCTTTGCAAGACAAAGGACACCCCCCAGCACCACCAGGCGCGACTTCGGTTGCTGGGCGCTCAGCTGTTGCTCAAGCTGTGCACGCACAAGCACTTTGACGACTTGTTGGCGCCTGCTGACTTCAACCGACTGGCTTTTACGGCCCAGGACCCCGAAACGGCAGTTCGCAGGGGCTTCATCGAGAAGCTGCAGAAGTATCTCGTGACGGGCAAGCTGAGGGTACGATTTTACACAATCATCTTCCTGACGGCTTTCGAACCCAGCGCCGACCTGAAGCAACGTGTGGAGACGTGGGTCCGATCTCGGGTGCGGGCGCTGCAAACATCTGAGCAGCGGCCCATGGAAGCCGTCATCGCCAGGCTGCTTTCTCTGCTGGCACATCATCCCGACTTCAACCGGCTGGACAACTTTGATGCCCTCAGTGAAGACGAGCGGAAATCGTACGCCAGCGATCTGGCTGACCATGGCCGCTACATCGTGTACTATCTCACGAACGTGGCTACGGAAGACAACCTCGGTCTGATTTACAGGTACTGCGAACGTGTGAAGCAGACGGGAGACGCCATCAGTCCGAGTGACAGCGAGAATCTCCACATCGTCTGTGACCTAGCTCAAGCGGTCATCAGGAAATGGCAGGAGAAGAAGAACTGGAGCTTCCAAGCGTATCCGGGCAAAATCGGATTGCCGGTCGGTCTTTACACCAAACTGCCATCGCATGAGACGGCCCAGGAGATTGCCGAGAAGCATTTCCTCCCAGCCGAGATTGACGAGAAGCTGGACGACTTGTTCAAGACTATCGACAGGAAGAAGGTTTGTTGCGATGATGGATAGCACTATTTCGGAAGCTGACTGGCTACAGAAACGCAAGTCGACGGATGACAGAGACCAACCTGCGGCCAAGAAGGCCAGGCAGACAGCGAAGACGAAGGAGCCCAAGGCCCCCAAGGAGCCGAAACCAAAGGCAAGGAAGATCAGTCAGCCCAAGAAGCCCGCAAAGGTCAAAAGCAAGCGGGAGTCTGACCTGCCAATGGAAAACCGGAGACGCAGTGGCAGGGCCACAAAGGTGTCCCAGTATGCCGAGCGTGATTCATCTGACGACGACAAGGAGATGTGGGATGGTGTTTCCGAGTGGACGTATGAGGAAGGCGGTGCAGGTGCAGCGTCTGAAGACGAAAAGAATGGCGACGGCGAGGATTCATCAATCCTCTCGGACGCTCCCGGGGCAGACGAGGATGGCGAGGCCGAGGAGGCAACCTTCAAAACTAAGAGTTCGGACGCCAAAGGCAGTGTGAACGACGAGGACTCGTCCTTGTCAGAACTCGACGAGCCTGAAGCTGAAGTATCGGTTGAGGAGGACGAGGGAGAGGAAGTGAAAACTGAGGACGAGAAAGAGGAAGAGGAAGAGGCAGCGACACCGCCGCCAAAGACCAATGGGCGAAGGGGCCGACCTGGCGCAACTTCCAAGGCTGCGGCGAAGAAGACGCAACTCCCGGCGCGACCTGCACCAAAACAGAAGGCTGCTCCTCGAGCGCCGACCAGAACATCCGGACGGACGACTCGGGGAAGGGCAGCCAAAGAGGCGATGGACGTCGACGAAGACGACGAATAGCTAGTCGCGGAAAAGCTGCCATGCGTTTTTGTGTTATGCCCAGGATTAGTTGCCCATGCCGCTTCGCGATGTGTTATACGTGGGGAGGCATGGTGTTCCAAGCGAGGCATTTGTGTTATCAACTCGCGCTCGCTCACTCGTGTACATTCTTAGCCACGATGAATTGGCGAGACTCAGTATACCCGAGAATGCAGATTTTTGTCTTGTTGCTTCATTTCGGCTTATCGTAGTTGGTTCGCGTGAAGAGAGACTGGAGACCTCAATGCTCGACTTCCGTTGGCCGCCGCATGCAGAGCAGAGTTGTAGAAACAAACATAATTGCGAGCCGTACGGAGTAGTGTGGTGGCAGTCTTTGACGTGTTGTGACGGCGTTGCACGACCTGCACTTGGAACAGCAGGCAAAGGCTGTGTACAGGCCGTACGCGACAACGAGATGCTCGCTTTTAAGCCGCAGCCCAATGTTCGGTATAACATAACAGGGAATAAAACCATTACTCGTGGCACAAAGATGCGACGAACACCGTCGTTTCCCAGTTGCCTTCGCGTTGCTGCAGTTCGACAACTCGGCCGAGTCAAATCACAGTCCAGCCATCCCTGCTTTCAAAACCCCCACCCGATTGGCGCGCACCAATTCCGCCAAGAGGCCACTCCACGTAAACCTCGGTCACTGTCGCGCGCGACAACCCCACCACCAGCTGCAAACGCGTCGTCTCGAACGACATCACCGGCAGCCTCAAACCATCCCTTGCCCTCTAGGACACGACAGCAGCCGCCAAGATGTCCGCGCCAGAGCAATCGGAACCGCCATCGCAACCGCAACCGCCGCAGCCTCCGTCTCCGCCAGAACAGCAACAGCCCTCGGAAGCGCAAGCAGAAGCGCAGCCCGAAACGCAGCAGCAGCAGCAGCAGCCGCAAGTAAATGCAGAGGAGGACGCGCCGAATGATCAGCAGCCGCAGCCGCAGCCGGAGCCGCAGCCGGAGCCGCAGCCGGAGACCGAGCCGCAGCAGCAGCCGGAGCAGCATCAGCAACATCAACAGCAGCAACAGCAAGATCAAGCCCCGGCATCGCCTCCCCTCCCTCCGAAACACACACCGGTAACACCGGGTCCGCGAGCGACGCGTTTTATCGAACTCTACGACCTCACGCTGCAAAGGACGCTCACCCGCGTAAACTACGACAACTTTGCGTCGTGTTTCCCGACCATTGCCGCCCACGCGCCGAATACGTTACGGAATGTGCAGAAGCAAATGGTGGACTATCTCGAGGAGCGGTGCAATGTCCGTACCCTTCTTCTTCTTCCCCCTCCTCGCATGCTTTTCTCAGTAAAAGAGTCAACGGAGGCAAACGGAAATATAAACCGAAGAGTGCTGATGTTTGGGGGGTGACGCTTGCAGAAAGACTTCCAATCCATCCTCGTCGACCGCGACGTCGTGCGCAAACTCAACGAACTCGAGAACCTCGTCAGCGACGCCGAGCGGCGGAGGCAGGAGAGCGCCGACGCCGACGAACCGATCCCGTACGTACACATACTCCCCATTCCCCCCCCC
>QAPF01000769.1:0-18917 GCA_004367935.1 Colletotrichum sidae | reverse complement strand
ATTTATATATATTAAATAAAAATAAGTTTAATTCTTTATATATTAATTATAGTATAACTAGATGTCTTATTTATATACCTTTTTTTCAAGATATTCTATAAATCTATCTTAAATATATTAAGATACTATTAATTATATAATTTAGTATTTCTATAGGATGAGATTCTTAGTATTATAATTTAGAAGTTTAGAGGGTATTAATAAGATATTTTAAATACTTCTAATTACTAGAAGTACTTTTTTTATAAATTATAAAGAAACTTAAATATTAAATTATAATTATATTACTTTTTTATTTAGGAGACTAATCTAATAAAAAGCCACTTAATAAAATACTAATATAATATTTATAACTAAAGTAGAACTTCTTAGCTTTAAATATATTTTAAAAGAAGTTATAATATTAAAGAGATTATTATAAAATAGTAACTTTAACTTTAGAAATATTTAGGGTATTTATTATAATAATTACTAAATAATTAGACTAATTGTTTTAAATAGTAAATACCTATCTACTAGGTTTTCATATATAGGTACTTAATAGATATAATTATATTAAAAATACTTAGAAAAGAGTTTTAAAGTAGTTTATATACTTATAGATATAATACTAATAGATAGACTTATAAAAAGTCTAACTTAAGTAACATTTAAATAATTTAGAATACTTCTTAATTTTAAAGGTTTATAAATTATATTTTTAAAACTAGTTAAAATAGATAGATAGGTTTTTTAAAACTATTCTTAACTATTTAAATAATAGATATAAATAATCTAGATTCCTAAAGTCTAACTATATAATAAAATATCTTAATAATATTTATATAGAAAATTAGAAAATAGTAGAATTCCTCAAGTTGTTTATAAAGAATAAAGCTTTCTATCTAAGTTTATATTTAATTTAAAATAAACTATTTAAACTTAGAATTTTAAATAAATAAGTAAAATATAATAATTAGTATATAAAAATTAATTTAAAGAAGTATAGAAAATTAATTATATCTTTTAAAAGAAAGAATTAATATAAGTATTTATTTAAGAGATAGAAGAAACCCATGAAAACTACTTACTAGAATACTAAAGTTAAAACTCTAGTTTTTAAAACTACTAGGAATTATTTAGAATCTAAAATTTTAATCTCTCGACTTTCTAATAACTACTTAAAATATAAAACTTTAGTTAATAGGAAACCTAATTAAAATAACTAAAATATTAAGAATAAGACTAATAGTAAAAGATTAGATAGATAGAAATACTTAAGATAGTTAAATAATAATAAGTTATATAATAATTAGAATTCTAATAGTAGATTTAGAAATACTTCTATTTTTAAAGAAAGTTAATTTAAATTCTTTCTACTATTTAGACTAAAGTTTAAGTTAAACTAACTTCTTAAGTTTACTGACTTTTTATTTTTTTAACTATAAAAAGCTAGACTTAGAACTAAATTTCAAATTAAACTACTTATTCTATTATTATTAGAAATTTAAATAGTAGTAAGATACTTCTTAAATACTTTATAAATTTAATTAGAAACTAGAATATAGGATCTTTTTGACTTAGTTTAATACTAATAATAATAGTTAGAAAGTAAATCTGAATTACTAATTTCAATAGTATAAAAATGATTTCTATAAGAAAAAGTAAAGCTTGAATAGTAAATAGTATAAGGAATAGTTTGAATAAGCCGAATATTACTAATTCTTTTTATCTTAAAAAGTTAAATATTATATTCCTCTATAGTGTTATCTAAATTACTTTTTTTAGAAAGAGTAGATTTTATTAGAATATATTTAGTAATAGTAGACTTCTTATTTTTAAATTAACTAGTTAATATTTAATATTCCTAAGTTAGTACTTAAGATTATTCATTTTAAAAGAAACTTCCTGATTTCTAATTTAAGTTGATTTCTTTATAGATTTAAATATAGTTTTAATATACTTCTTTAGATATTTAATAGAATTATTAATATTATTATTTTTATTCTTAATATTATTAATAATAGGTTTAATCTCCTCCTGCTCCTTTTTAATAATCAAAAGATTACTAATTAGATTATCTTCTTTATTTTAAAAAATAGAAATAGAATAAGAACTTTCTTAAGATATCTTTAGCAGTATTTAATTCTAATAGTCTTCTTTATTATAATAATAGTTTTCTTTAAAATACTAATTTTAATACTATTAGTCTTAGGTATTTAAAAAACTTGAAGTAAAAATAAAAGTATTAGGTATCTTTTTTATTATAATAATAGTTTTCTTTAAAATACTAATTTTAATACTATTAGTCTTAGGTATTTAAAAAACTTGAAGTAAAAATAAAAGTATTAGGTATCTTAATAACTTAAGAAACTTAATAAAATATAATTAAATAAATAATTCAAGTTAATATACTTCAATTTCATACTATTATTCAAATATTAAATCTATTTTAACTAGATAAATATTTTGAGTATTAATAATCTAGTTTTAGATTTCAAAAATTAAATAGTTATAAATAAAATTAGTAAGATTAATAAGAATATTAATACTTAGAAGTATAAAAGAAAAGTAAAAATTTTAAATTTGATTAAATAATATATAATCTAAAAGAAGTTTCTAAATAAAATAAGCTTCTTAAAAAGAATAAAGAAGAGTATTTTAAATAGGAGAAGTATTATTAATAATAGAATAAGAATGAAAAATACTAATCATAATCTTAAATTATAATTTCTGAATATTTTTTAAATTGAAGTTAATAAATATCCCCCTAAGTTTGAAGATGAATAACAAAGAATTAGTATAGAATTACTTATCAAAATATTTAAATTGAGATATATTAAGAAATTAATAGTAATATTGAATAGATTATTATTAGTTATTTAAGTTTTAATAGGATTAAATAATAATTAGAATATTAGGAATAACTAAGAATTAGTATTATACTAGAAGTTAATATATAGAAGCTATTTTATTAATATATATTACTAACAAGTATAAGAAGGTGACTATTAAAGATATTATAAATA
The DNA here is from genome assembly GCA_004367935.1 of Colletotrichum sidae. Classification (NCBI taxonomy): domain Eukaryota; kingdom Fungi; phylum Ascomycota; class Sordariomycetes; order Glomerellales; family Glomerellaceae; genus Colletotrichum; species Colletotrichum sidae. The sequence continues at coordinate 15,909 of QAPF01000769.1, read as the reverse complement.
GGAGAAAAAAGAAACTAGTAGGTTAAAGAATAATAAAATAATTATTTATTATACTTAAAAATCAAATAAATAATAATTTTAAAAGAAGCTAACTAGTTGCCTTTATATAAAATAAAGTAAAAGATAGTTAAATACATAATAGATTATAATAAGTTTATTAGAATTAAGGATTTCTTTTATTTAAACACTTTAAAATATATTCTAAAAATATTTACCTATTTTTATCTTTAATCATATACTATTTAGAATAATTTATAAAATATAAAGTTATTTCTAGCAGCTCTACTACTAAGGGGATATATAAGAATAAGTATAATATAAAATCTGCTATATAATTATATAGGAATTATATAAGGCCTAATTATTCTATTTATACATATTTAAGCGTTTTATTCTAGTTTGAATAGATTATACCTTTCAACAACCTATATTTAGACTATATACTATATTATTTGTTTATCATAGAGTAATATTAATATATTAATTATATATAATATAGGCTTATTACTATTAAGATATATAATATTAATAGTAATTTTATATTAAATTTATAGTTATCGTTAAGGTTAAACTCAAATTAATATTGTATCTTAGTATTTATTTAGTATTAGTAGTAGGCTTTCTATAATTATTTCAATCTTTTTAATAGTCATAATTCAACTTATTCTATTACAAATATTATTTAACCTTTAGTTATTAAAATAGTTGAATTTCTTGTGGAGTTATTATATCTCTATTTCTATGAGAAAGTTAATAGTTGTATTATAAGGATTTCCTTAGATTGAGAAGTATAAATACTTATTATATCTTTCTATAAGTAATAATACTCCTTCTTATTTATCTTTATTATTAAGATTATCAATATAGATTTAAAGTTAATTTATATTAGGAAGACTAAGAAAGAATAAGGTCGTTATTAGTATAATATTAAAGTTGACATTTCTAACAAATATAGGTATTTAAACTATATTAAAACTTATAATATTTTATTTATTTCTTAATCTTATATTTATTTTTAGAGTAGTCTTATTGAATTAGATATTAAATATAATTCTCTAAAGGGTTTTTAATAATTCTATATTTCTTATAGATAGTCTTCTTACTCTTATATCTAAGAAGATACTTTTAAATATAATTTTAAAGAATTTTACAATTAAAGAAATCTCTAGTTTAATTAGTATTATAAAGTAGTAATAAGTATAATTTTAGAAGATTTCTATAAGCTTTCTAAGATTAATTATTCTATTTTTACTATTTATAATTATAAAGTAAATCATTATAAAATCTTTATTTAATATTCTATTTATATTATTATATAGTATCTCTATAAGTATCTCTAATAGTATAGTATTATTAAGATATATAGTAATTTCTATTATTAATTCTATATTAATAATAAATACCTTCTTAAAATATAATACTACTACTTTATATTCCTTATTAGTATGCTGTATTAACTAGTATTCTATTATTAGGTTTAAAAATATTTAATACTTATTATATATATCTCTATCTTGAGATTTCTTATAAAGTAGTCTTAAGGAATTACTATTATCTAATTAATATAGAAGTTAATATAATTATCAATAGTTGAAATATTAGCTATATCTTTAGCTATTATATATATAGTTAGCTAGGAATTAATTATAATCTATAATACAATTATTCTTTTATTCAGATTGTTGTTATTAGTTTCTAAAGATTTCTATGATCGATTTATATAATTTGTTAATAGTTAGCTTTATTTTATTAATAATATTATGAAAGATATTAATTATACTATATATTTAATATATAGTTATATATATTTCTTTATTACCTTTTTCTTATAGGTTTTAAAGATTTAAATAGATATATCTTACTAGGTTAATTCTAATTACTAATATTTCAAATGTTTTAACCATATTAATATAACTATAATCTTTAGTAAATATTCTAAAATCTATATTCTTCTATTTTCTATAGTAGTTATAATATATTATAAATATTTCGAATTTATTTCTAATTATAATAATTATTTAGATAACTAAGAAGTTATCTTAGCTTAGTATAATTAATATCTTATAATATATATATATTAGTCTAATTAATATATTATTAAGTATTCTTCTTATAGAAACCTATCTAATATTATAACTAATATATTTTAGTAATAAATATCTATATCTTATTTTAAAAAGTATTATCATTCTTATTTATATATGTATTATTTAATTAATATATCTTATTAAATAATACCTTAATTTTCTTATAAAGTTAGTTAANAACTAATATATTTTAGTAATAAATATCTATATCTTATTTTAAAAAGTATTATCATTCTTATTTATATATGTATTATTTAATTAATATATCTTATTAAATAATACCTTAATTTTCTTATAAAGTTAGTTAAATATAGTATACTCTTTTAGGGATATTTAGTAGCTTCTCTTCAAATAGATATAAGGTTTTAGGAGTTTTTATAATCTTATTTATTACTATTCCCTCTAGTTAGAATTATGTCTTATAATAAAGTTCTATATAAGTATAATTATCTCAGTGTTTATTTTAGCTAACTATAAGCTTAGTTTTAATATACTTTTAGTAGTTAATATTAATAGTATTATTTATATTAGAATTATCTCTACTTTGAAACCTTTTAGTATAGAAAGTTATTATTTCTTAATAAATATAAACTTTCTAATTTTAAAAAGTTATTTAATATATCCAAAGTCTTTTTCAATTTCTTATTTTAAGTTATAATAATCTTTCTAATTAGCTTTAATACTTTCTTCTATCTACTGAGTTAGTACATCCTTATTAAATACTTCTATTAGCTGTTTTTTATAATCTCCTTACTTATAGGGAAATATATTCTTCTATTAATAAAGTAATTCTAAGTAATTATCATACTCCCCTTTCTATTATATTAAAATATATTTCCTCCTAATTTTAAAAAGTTTTTTAATAAGTATTTTATAGATTCTTAAAATAGAAGTCTTATTCTTTCTACACTTATATATACTAATATATATATATATTATTAATATTTATATCTCTATTAGAAAGGACACTTTATTCTACTTATTATTTAAGTATAACCTTTAAATCTATACTAATTAATATCTCTATCCTAATTTATTAGAGTACCTTTTTATACTTATTAATATAAACTACTATATTCTAATTATCCTATATTTCTTTAGGATTATTAATATAGTCTAGTAATATGATATAATTTAGAATATTAGGTTAGAAAAATATTCATAATTAGTATAATTCTACTATATCTTAATTATAAGTATTTTTCTAAACATTATAACTTTAGAAATATATATACTTATTAGACAAATTATAACTATCAAATAGAAATCTCCCTCTAGTAAAACCTTATATATTTCTTCTAATTAGAATTCTTAAAGATTTCTTACAGTAAACTTTATCTAATTATTATACTTGATAATATATTTGATAATATGTATAGAATAATATAGTTAGTTAGAATTAGGAATAGTATTAAAGTTAGTATAGTTATTAAGTTAATCCTTTTAGCTATAGCTATAATTATAATTACAATAGGGGTTCAAAAGTCTGGGGACAACTACATAGTATACACCAAAATACAGTCTTTCTGACAGCTATTTTTAGCAACTATTTATAGTATTGAAAACTCAACAAAAATCATATAATATCTTAAGTATTAGATCTATGTATAGTAGCTTCTTGGATTTTCGCTATCTAATAGTTTCTACTAGTATAAAATCTTCTTTTAATTGTAAGTAGCTGATTTCTTACTATAGTGGATTTTAGTAGTAAATACAGTATAATTAGTACTATTTTAATAGAGAGAATTTATTGAATTCTAAACTCTTTACTTTCATTGTTAGTCTAAAAGTGATACTACTATTGAAAAGATATTAAAACCTCTCTTTTTATATATCTTTTATATTTAATGTAAATATTAACCTTATGACTTCCTTTTTGCCCTTATAGGTTATTACACAAGAATACTTGAACTTACTGCATTTAGTGGGTTTTACGTGGCGTACTATAACCCGTCCCTAGACTTTTGACCCCCTACTGTATATAAATATATTACTAGTAGTAGATAGAGATGATAAGGAATAAAAAATAAGTATTATGAATTATTATTATATATATCTACTAATATATAAGATAATACTTTTTCTTAGTATTTTATAAAAAGTAGATTTAAAACAAATAGCTACTATATCTATTAGGTAAATAGTAATATTTATTTTATTAAGCTAATATATAGTAATCTCCTTTTATATTATTTTTTATACTTACCATTCTTCCATATATTATAATTCTGACTATTAACTATTAAAATCCTTTCTTTTTAATCTTTTTTTAGTAATTATATTTAGCTACATAGTTATATATCTTAGTATCTATTTAGTTCTTTTTATCTTGTTTCATTAGTAATATTAATTAGTCTTCTTATATCATTAGTATATAAGTAGATATTTAGGAAAATAAATACTAAGGGAATTCTTAGAAATAGGTATAATAGATATAAGTTTTATAATATCCTTAGCTTTAGTATTATTTTTATAATACTATAAGTTTACTAGTTTCCTAAATATCCCTATAAAGTATTTACTATAAATATATATTATATAGAGGGAATACATTATAAGTATAATTATTTCTATTTTATATTCCTAGCTTCTCTATATTATTTCTTGAGATCTCTTTATTAAATAAAATAAAGCTTTCTTTTAAATTCTTTCTCTCTTATTAATTATAGCCTAAATTCTAAAAGTTAGATTAAAAATCAGATATCTTTTATTCTTTAGGTTACTTTTGATAGGAAAGATTTATTACATTATTATAGTTATTAAAGGAATTTATTATTGTCTCTCTATCTACTAAATATATATATAAGGTATTAAGAAATGATAATAAGGAATAGTAATTTACTATAGATTCTTTTTCTTATATTAATTTTCTTATATTTATTATTGTACTTTTACTTTAGTAAGTTAGTAGAAACCTTAATTATTAGTTTATTATATAATAGATATAAATAATGTCGAATTAATTAGTTGTTATAAGTTTGCCTTCTTTCCCTATTTTTACTATATAAGCTTCTAGAAGTTATATTAATATTTTAAATTAGTATATAATTAAAATAGTTTCAAATTTATCTATCTGTATTATATAAGCTTCCAGAGACTTTCTTAAGAGGTATTGTCATCTTATTTCTTTAGATTATTCCTTATTCATCTATAGTTAAATAGTAGTAAATAGTATTAGTAGTAGTAAAATACTACTGATTAGTATTAGTTTATAATTAGTAAATAATATAATTAACTAATTATCTTAATAGTATATAATCAGTTATCTCTATTTATAACATCTACATTTAGACTATAGTATATATATATATGTATTGTATATTATAAGAATAAATCTATATAATAATTCCTTTATTCTTATTAACCTATATAAATAGGTTGACTACTTAATTACTTATTATTATAACTTTAACTACCTTAGTACTATATCTAACTTAATACTTTTATAAGAATAGCTAATAATTTATAATAGTATCACTATCATTATTAATAATACATAGAAGGAAGAGTTTTTAAGAAGAGGAGTGTTTTACGTCTATATATATAAGAAGGAAATAAAGGCTAATATATATAAGTAGCTATTAATTAAGAAAACGTAAGAGAGAGTAGGTAGTTAAATAATAGTATTCAAATTTTAAATATATTCTATAATTTTTAAAATAATAAAAGAAAGAGATATTATTATAGATAATTACTACTATAATAATATTAGAGAAAAGATATCTTATCTTATTATTTAGTCTTTCAAAGAATCTAGAAACAGTAGATAATAGACTTCTTCTAAAGGCCTTCTAGAAGCTTTTTAGGAACTTTATAAAGCTTTTTTCTTATACTTAACTTTCTATTATACTTAGCTTCATAGGGGGGTTCTTCTTTTTAAACCCCTTTAGCTTTTAATAGTTATTATATGGAATTACTACTATTTATATAATAGTATAATAATCTAGTAATACTACTAATTAAAATACTCTTTATATAATAATTATTCTTTGAGAATTATCAGATAGAGTATAGTAAATATTACTACTATTAAACTAAGATTAAACTATTATCTAATAGGGGTTAGTCTTAGTATTAACTAACTAATAGGAATATAGTACACTTCAGTTAATTAGAAAGCTAGATGTTGCAATTATTTCCTATAAAGAAGCTATATACCTATTGATTGATTCTAATAGATAGCGTTCTACTTAATTAGCTAAAATTGGCATTATAAGAAGAGTAGAATAGCATTATTATATCCTAATTTCTAGTTAGAAGCTTTTTTAGAGTAGTAGTATTTATAATCTATTTATATTAAAATAGTCAACTAATTTTAAGTTTCTAAAAGATTATATTCTAGAGATATTGAAATACTCTTGATTTATACATATAATAGTAAGTAAACTTTGAACTTTATATTTAGACACAATAAGTATTACTTTATTAAATAAAGGTAAATATAGTCGTATTAATATAAAATCAGTGTATCAAAAATATTCATCATTTATTCTATACTCTTATAAGTCTATGATTTTATAAGTATAAATCTGTATATTAAAAAACGCTCTTGTACATTTTAATATGTTGTATTATTAGTATAAATAAATATATAAGAACAGAATTTAAAAATAGTATGGAAAGATATTATTCATTTATAATAGTAATAGTTTTATTTATTTTTACTCTATACTTAGAATAGTATCCAAACTCTTTACTCTATATATAGATTTAACTATAGGCTTTATCTAATAATAGTCTCTGTACTAATACTTACTTATGACTAGTTAAAAAAGTAATACAATTACTTATTATCATATATAATTATCCCTCTAGTTTAATATTTAACCTTATAGTAATAAGACTTTATTAAAACTAAAGTTTAATATATATAGCTAAAAGTAACTACTAAGGTTATGGAGTTAAGAATGTTTTAAACGTATTAAAAAAGCATAAAAAAGAGTATTTATTAAAGTTAGGTATCCTGCAACATTCTATTGTTCTATATCTCTTATGATAAACTTTAAATCACTTCGAAATCTATATAGTTATTTATAAAAAGAGAAGGATAAGTTAAGTATAGTAATATCTATTAATAATTATACCCATTAGTTTATTAGATTATGCTTTAATAAAACTATCCTAGAAGTTAGAATTAATAGATAATTTATAGATATCAAAAAAGCAATTATCTAATTATTCTATAAACTATTATACTAAGCTAAAAGTCTTGAAGACCAAGTATTAATAAGACACTATTCTAGTATTAATATATTATTATAATACTAGTTACTAGATATTTTAGAGTCTTTTAATAATATACTTATAAGGGCTTTAAAGGCTATTGAGTTATATTAGAAGTATCTATATCTATATAAATATTATCTATATGTTAGCTATATTGAATATATTAAGATTATTTACTAATAAGAATAGATGAAGTTTTATTATACTTATATAGAGATTATAAGTTGGCTTATATTAGTAATAGAGAACTTTTATATTAGTAGTGTAAAGTTTCATTTTAAGAATAAATAAAGTTGAGTTAATAATAGGGATATTGAGGTTAAAAATATATAGATATTGATAAATATTTAAGTAGAATACTTATAGTTAGTAGTAATTAAATTTATTCAGATATTCAAGTTATATATTAATAGCTATAAGAGTATAAAGATAGAGAAATATAAAAGTATAAAGTTATTATATAAAGAGTTATTAGTTACTTATTATTAAAAGAATTAATATAGGGTAAGTATACTAGTTATTATAGTTATTAATAGTTTAGTCTTAGATTAATTCGGGGTTGTTTATAGTAGTTAGTAGGAAGTAAGAGGGCTAAAGTTATATTTTAAAGGGTAATATATCTACTAATAGTTGTAGTAGAAAGCAAGCTGTTAGCTCTTCTTATAGCAATGTATAATATTTCTTTCTAATAAAATAAATCTTTAACTTTATTTAAAGAATATTTAGCTTCTAGCTAGAACCCATACCCCAACCTACCCTATACTAACAGCTATAACTATAGTTACTTCAGGTTTTTAAATTACAACAAAGTTGTACTAATAGTATATAATATAATATATTTAACTTTAAGTTATACCTTTTCTACTATTGACTAATAATAACTTCTATAATAAACTTGAATATATATATCTTTTTAGATAGTATCTAACAAGTTACCTCTAAGATATATTCAAAATATTTAGAATTATCTTTAAATATCCTACTTTTAAATACAAAATTCTTCCTTATTACTTTAACTTTATTTTTTTTAGTTCTACTAATACTTTCATCTTCTAATAATATATTAAGGTTAAATATAACTATAGTTATCTTAAGGAGACTAGGGAGAATAGTAAAGTTGCTTTTATATAAAACTAGTCCCTTTAGGCTTTTATAAAAGTAGTTATATTTCTTATAGTTATTAACAACTTTTATAAGGTTAATATTCATATTAAGGTTATAGCAATTAAGTATAATAATAGTAGCTAGAAGTAGTTTATTCTTATTATTATTATTATTAGTAGTATTATTATAAGTAAAAATACTATTATAAAAGATAGCTATTAACTTATATTTCAAAAAAAAGTTAGCTAGTTTATAGTAGTTTATTACTTTCTTTTATATCTATAGCTAGTATTATTAACATATACTAGTAGTATTATTAGTATCTAGCTAGTATAAGTTAATATTATAAATACTACTATAATAAGTTCAATACTTTAGGGCTACTACTAATATATTAAGTTATAATCTTCTAATTATTATAAGACTTATACTAGCTTCTAAATTAGAACTAAGTTTAAACTAGTAGTTATACTACTAGATCTTTTTAATTATATTTACCTATAGAAATACATATAAGCTATAATATATAACTAGGTATTTTCCTATTATAGAGATTATTTACTAAGTATTATATGAAACTACCTATTAGGTAGGGGGGCTAAATATATAAAACTCTATTTCTAATAATATATATATTATTTCTTCAATCCCTAGTAAAAGAATATTAAAATATTAAAACTAAAACCTATTATATATTTTATTTTTATAAATATAAAACATTAAAAGAATTCCCAATCTTTAATAAATTCGAATGAAAGGATTTACTAAAAGAATATTATAAGTTTTATAGAAAAAGATAATAAGATTATATTTATTTAGATCATTACTTTACTTGAAGAAATGAAAATTACTAACTTGAAAAGAATTTTCTGTACAGATAATTAATCCACATAACTAATCTAATCTTATAAATCATTTCTATCCTTAAAATATAGTTTTAAATATGATAATACAGTTTTATACTTTAAATTATATCTTTATTTAAAAGGCTAATAATAAAATATATTTCTAAAAGAGATAGAATAGTTTCAATGTATTTGTAAATGATTATTATTATTCTTTTTTATTCTGAAGATATTTATCATGTAATATTATATATTTCTACTAATTTATATAGTAATCAGATTAAATTACAATATTTGATTTTATCATTTATAGTTATTTCAATTTGTTGTTTTCCAATAGATAATTTTAACTATAATAGAAGCTATATAGTATATTGAAAAGCCTTTTATTAGATTAAAACTAATTATACTAACTCTCAACTTTCTTTTGGAATCTTAAGTATTACTCTAAATAATTAAAATATTTAGTTACTTTTACTCTATATTTGGAAAGGTATCTAAGCTATTTACCCTATATATAGATATAACTATAAACATTTACTTAATAATAGTATTTATATTAATACTAGCTTATAACTATATAAAACAATAATAATATTACTTATTATTATAAGTAGTCATACTTCTAGTTCTAAGACTTAATTCTATAGTAATAAAATATCTTATGGTAATACCTTATCTGGGGAGAATCTCATCTAGACTCAAGCTTAGTATATATAGTAAACCGTTACTACTAAGGTAATAAAAGTAAGGGTTTTCTTCAACTTCTTAGAAATAGAATAAAATAGAATACTAAAAACGAAGTATTCTATAATTTATTACTTCTCTATATCTCTTATAACAAAACGAAAATATTCTCAAAATCTATATAACTACTTATAAGAGGTTTACTATAAATTAAGTATATAATTATTAAGCTATAATTATTATAATTAAAATTGTTACTTCATTAGAATAGGTTAAATAGAAGTATCTTCAATATTATAACTAAAAGATAGTTTATAGATTTTTGAAAGTATATTACCTAATTAATCTATAAGTTAGTATATTAATCTAGTAATATTTAAAGTTAAAGATTAATTGGATAATACTTTAATACTGATATATAATTATAAGATTAATATTAGATAATTTAAAGTATTATAATAATATAATTATAGTGGTTTTCAAAGCTATCTAACTATACTTTAAATATCTATATTTACATAAGTATTACTTATAAACTAATTATATTCCATTAATATATTTATATTATTTCTCAAAAAGAACAAGTTAAATCTTAATATATTTATGGAGGAATTATAAAGTAACTTATATTAATACCACAAAGCCTTTATAATAGTAATATAGAGTGTTATCTTAAAGGTTAGTAAAGTCTAGTTAAGATAATACTAAAAGTATAAATATTTAAATTATAATGAATACTCGAATAGAATACCTATAGTTAGAAGTAATTGAATGTGTTAAGATATTCGATCTATGTAGTAATAGCTATAAAGGTATAAAGGTATAAGAATATAAAAGTCTAATGTTATTATAGGAGCAATTATCGGGTATTAATTATCTACGAAAGGAATAACACAGGGCAAGCATACTAGCTATAGCTAAAGGGGATAGGTAAAATATTAAATATTATAACAATATATTTATAAACTTCTATACTTTTAGGAATCTAAATTGAATTATTTATTTATCAATGCTTACTATACATAGTAAAAAAGAAACACTGAGTACTATGACTAAGAAAGAGTTTAAATAATCATTTACTTTATAATAAAACCTAATAGAATACTTTCAGGTTTTACGTAACAGTAAATACATAGCTAATTATATAGCGAAAATAACTATAATAGTATATAGTAGTTATATGACTAAGAAAGCTTATAATCGTGTTTTTGTCCAATTCCCTTATTCTAAGCTTAATCTCTTTATATTATATCTTTTAAACTATAGAAAACTATATAATATTTCAAAATACTTCTTCTATCGATTGTATGTTTTATAATATTAACTTAATACAATTTCACAACTACTAGTATATTATAAGTTATATATAGACTACTAATAATAAAGAACTGAGTTATATTTTTACAAAATTACTTTTTATACTTTTCCAACTTATTACAAACTTAGATACTAACTAGAATACTATTCTAATATAACATAAGTATTATTAATATAGTAAATCACTACTAAGCCTATTAGGCTATAGAGTAATCAAATTTGTATATATTAATATTTCTCTAATTTAATCTTCATTCTCTTAAGATAGCTATATTTCTAAATAATTAAAAAGTAAGGATTTCATATTATTTATACTTAACCTTCTGTTTAATATGTAGGTTTATATAATACTTCATTGAAGATCTCTATAACAGAAAAACACTCTATTTATATACTATAATTTATATTTATTTCAACAGGTAAATATAATAGAGAAGTCTATTAGCATAATGATTAGTTCATATTTAACTTTGGTTTCAAAGTTTAAATAAGCTATATTTTCATTTATATATTAGTCTACAGCTTAAAATACTAGTGTTAATTGTGAACTATTAATCTTAAGATAATAATACTTAAGATCTTGATTTATACTTACTATATAGTAATAATATATTAAAAGTAATTAAAAGATTAAATCTAGTGTATATTGGGCATATTTAAATCTAGCTCTATATATTATATAAACCTTTATTTTCATTGGTTTAGAAAGATAAGATTTATAAGCTACTCGAAACCTAACGGTACAAACTCGACTTCTTAAGTATATTATTCCCAGTATATTTCTCTAGCTTTAGAAATTCTATTTATAAGTTGGTTACTATAAGCTAGACTTTAAAGAAACTAGCTATAGTTAATAAAGTCCATTTTATTATTGTTTATAGCAGTAGACCTATGTTATAAATACTCTTTATCCTTCCTAAAAGTTCTTCTTCTTTAGTTTGAAGTCCTTTGTTTAATATACTAATAAATTCAACTATATAAAGCTTTTCTATATATAGTAAAGTTTAGTATTACTTTCATATTCTGTTATTAATGAGAATGCAGAATAAGAATATATAGAAAAGAACATCTAGCTATAAGTTCTATAATGGCTTGTATAAATACTATAAGAAAGTAAGACTAATTACTTATTATATTAAGTATGATAACTATCTAATTATAGTCTTTTTGACTTCTATACTATTAAGTATACTTATAGCAAATATTTGAATTATCTTAAAGCTAGCTTTTGATATTAATCTAACTGTATTTATATAGCAACAATTTACATTCAACTTTGAAGTCTTTATATAAAGACACAATGAATACCTAATCTTATTATACTAAACTTACAATTGATTCTTAATTAAGTATAAATTCATTATTAATAATTGAACATCTAATCTTTGATCAACTTATATTTAAATCTAAATATCTTCATTATAATAGTATGATTTCAGCTCTATTTAATTTGAAAATTTAATATAAGTTATATTTAGTATTCAATATCAAAATTGCTGGATAGGTAGGTAAATCGATAGTTAAGCTATTACTAAAGATAACTATATAATTAGGAGAAAGGTAATATAATAGAACTAGTTTTCTCAATATAAAGACTTATTTGAAATATTCTTGATAATAATAGTTGAATAGAAAGAGAAATAGTAACTAGATTCATAGTATAATTAACTATCTCTAACTATTATTCATAAAGATATTAAAATTCGTATATAGAAAGTTTATTTTAAAGTTCCAGCTATAGTTATAGTATTATTAGAGGTTTAGCTATATTTCTTAGATATAACTTACTATAACTATAGCATATAGAGTATTATAGTTATAATATATATATATTAATATAATATATAGACTACTATAACTATAATATATAATATATTATAACTATACTATATAGGCTAAGATATAATATATATAATAATATAGCTATAATATTAAGATTACTATAGTTATAGTATATAGAGTACTATAACTATAATATATGAAGTTTGAACTATTGCTAGTACTCTATAGAAGAATAAATCTTTATATATCTATTTTATTTAGTTAAGAACTATTAGAATTAAAAAGTAAAATAAAGATATATTAATAGAGTAATTATATATACCTTATCTATATAATACTTATAGTGGAATAACAGAAATAGAAGCTTTTTAATTATAGAGTAAATCTAATACCCCCTTATAAAATATATATTATTAATATATAACTTATTAGTATAAAAACTTATAAAACTTAATAGTACATTATAAATTTAGCCTTCTATTTCATAAATAGCTTTATATAATACTCAGTATAAAATCTCTATAATAGAAAAAAGCTTAGTAATATATTATAACTTCTATATCTCTCTATAAGCTAAAATAGTAAAAAGGATTTAGTAGTATAGTATTTAGTTTAGATCTAACTCTAATTTAAACTTATATAAATACTATAAGATAATAGAATAATAATTAGATATATAAACTTAATAGTATAAGCTATATAATAGTCTCTATAGTAATCGCTTTAAAGTATTAAACTTATTATACTAATACTTATAATATTAATTTATACTAACTAGTAATAATACTACTAATACATCTTAATAATACTAGTCTTATAAATAAAAGAAAGTATTAGTTATATTATGCTATAGGGCATGTGGTAACTATATATATTACTATATATAGAGTAGTATGCCTTCTACATCTTACTAGTAATAAGTATTAAATATTTAATACTAACTATAGCTAATTGTATAGTAATTAGTAAGTAATTACTTTAGTATAGATCTAAAGCTTTATATAATACTTTATATTATATAATATAGAAATAAGAATAATAAATAACTAGAATACTACTTTATATCTATATAGTAAGATTATATAAAATATATATTACCTTCTAGATAAATCAATACTAATTAGTAGTTAATCCTTCTATTATACTATTATACTATAGATAAATAAGACTTATTATAATAGAAATTTTTTTTTAAAAGTCCTTATATATAAAATCTATATAAGATAAAGGATTATAAGATTTATTATTCAGATATTTTAGATCCTCCCTATTTTAAAATTTCACTAGAAGCTTTTGAATTATATACTAATTCCTTATAAATAGCTATTATTATCATACTAATAATTATACTCAATTTAGTTTTGAAATAAAGTTTTTCCTAATAGCTATTATTAAAAAATTAATAATTATTCTCACTTTTGATTTATAGATATATATTTAATAAATATATTAACTTTCTTCAAATTATTATCAAAGGTTTAATACCAGGGATTCATAATATTTCTAGTTTTAACTCTTTAAGAAATCTAAATAACCTCTTGAAACCTCTTTTAATAATCCTCCTATTTCTATAATAATATTTAAGTTAATTCTTATAAGTAAAATATCTATCCTTAGTATTTCTATACTTATAAGAATAATATTCTTTAAGTATTTCTATTCTTATAAAGTTCTACTAATGTTTTAATTTAATATTCTTTAGTTAAATCCCTAATTTTAATTATAAGAATACTATAAATAAACATTCTATAAAGGTCTCTATTTATATAATATACTAAGTAGCTTTCTATTTATATCTATAGAACTCTATAGTTCAGAATTCTCTTAAATATTTAAAAGTAACTTTAAAGATTAACTTCTAATAATTAAGTAACTTGCTAGTATTCTTATAATATACTAATTTAGAGATTACCTTATAGTATATAGTATTAAAATTAATATAAATAGTGATTAAATCTTTATAATATTCTACTAATTATTTCAATAATAAGAGTTTACCTTATAAATTTATAAGGAACTTTAAGAAGTCTTAAAATACTATATTAACTTTAAGAATAACTTCAGAACGTATTCTAAATAGATTAATAACTTTATATTAAAAGAATTAGATTTCATTTCATCTTTTGATACTATTTAATTTAAAATTAAATATATAATACTAATAATATCCTTATAATAAGAAGTTAAAAGGAAATACTTATAACTAATTTGGATAGCCTATATATTTAAAGTATAAAATAAGAGACTTCTATTATAATAATTAATCTTATTAACTTTCTATTTAATTATTTTGAAACCTTTTTAATATTAAAAGGAATATTATAAATATATTTTATATTTTACTTCTACTATCTATTTTAATAATACTTCAATTAAATATACTATAGATTTTATAAAGTTATATAATAATAGTATGAAGTATAATAGAAGTTTATATAATACATTTAAAATTAAAATCTATATCTTTTATAATTACTACTTTAAGCTTAATATCCCATATTATATATAGGTTAATATATTTTTAATTATATTAAAAGACTAGGCTTTTAAATATTACTCTAAGTATTTAAGTAATTCTAGCTTTAACTGATAGTTTAAACAGATAACTTATTATATTAAAGATTACTTTGAAAATAATAAATATTAATAGTTATATTTTTCTAATTAGTAAAATATTACATTTTAAAGTATTATAATTAAGAATCCTAAGAAGAATAAAAAGAAAACCTTTAAAACCTTTATATTTAAATTTATATATATTTAGAAAGGCTTCTTATTAAACTTCTATTTAAATCTAATATTCTAATTCTAACCTATAAGTATATACTATAATATACTTAAATACTAATTAGCCTTTTTTA
>QAPF01000768.1:0-18760 GCA_004367935.1 Colletotrichum sidae | reverse complement strand
TACAATTCATATTATAATATTAAAATATATAAATACTATAGGTTTTCCAAAGTATAATAAGTTAATAGAAATAATAATATTACTAGTATTTTTATAAAAAGTATATTCAAATTATATCTTTAAGAGATTTATTAATCTAAACTATATAACTATTCAAATAGAAAGATAGGTAGTTTAAATAGAATAAATAAATAGACATTTAAATATTATTAAAGTAGAAAAGTATAGATTACTAAAAGTACTGTTTTTAATATAAATAGATAGGTATTAAAATATATAGTAAAAAGAAAGGTTATTAATATTAGTTATATTATACTATAGGATATATAATAATTATATATATTACTATATATATAATAGTTAACTTTTTATATCTTATTAATAATAAGTACTAGGTATTTAATATTAGCTATAGCTAATTATATAATAATTAGTAAGTAATTATTATACTATAGATCTAAAGCTTTATATAACGCTTTATACTATATAATATAGGAATAATAATAATAAATAACTAGAATACTATTTTACACCTATATAGCAAGATCACATACGGCGTGCATTACCCTCCGGATAAACCAACAGGTATTGATAAAGCTAGAAATACCTAAAATAGCTGGTTTTATATGGGATCAGGGTGGCCGGTACGGGGGCTGGCCGGTATCGTGTGCGCCGACTTACATGTCAGGCCGACCATCCGTGAAGCGGTAGGTGGCGCAGCTGGGACCAACTGGAAAGTGGACTCTACAGAGTAACCTGATAACTACGGCAAAATTAAGAATTACTTGTACTGTACATTTCTCGAGCGCGTCCGGGCAGGCATACCCTGTCTCCCTCGAAGTCCAATAGCGAGCGGCGACCACCAGCAAAAATCTTTCTTTCTTCAGTCTCCCTTCCCTCTTCTTCCTCCAAACTCGCGTTCGCTTCGCTTTACCCGCCAAAGAGTGCTTGCCTGCAGTCACCTACAGGCGATTCTTCGCATCCCTATCCCGTGAAGTCTTTATAACACCAGGGGTAGTTTCAGGTTCGACAAGTCAACGACATACCTTTCGCAGGTAGTTCGTGACATACCAAGGTAAAGTACCTTATTGCGAAGTACCGGCCCAAGGCATCGATTGTTCCTTCGTCCCCTTTCCTCAAGGTACCCAGTCGGTTACTTGCCCAATTCCAATCCTCCCTTGCCTTGCCTCGCTCCCCCCATAACAAACACTACAACGACGCTCCTCTCACCTGCCTCACCTACAATTTCAAACCTTCTTCTTTCACCATCCTGCCTCCACTGGCATTCTCTCGAAGCCGAGTCTTTCCAACCAACCCAATTGATGCTTTTCGTCATCTGCATCTGATCCCACTCCGGCGATTGTGATCACTGTCCGTTCTCTCTTTCTTCTCCCTCTGCACGTATTTTCCCTCACCTACCGAGGGCCCGAGCCCGATATCAGCTCCGTTTCTGCGCTCTTGTCTGACCAATCCCCATCGCAACAGAAGAGCCTGCGTTATCAGCAGTCGCGTAGCTGGCCTTGACACGTCGATCTTGCAAGCAACTCGCGCCCGACTTACATCGCCCTTCGACGGCATAACACTTGTACAATGGCTACCACCTCCATGGACTACGAGCCTGCCAACGGCGACCGCTATGATGGTGCGTCTTTCCTCGATCCTGGCTCGTGTCAAATGAGCTTCAACTGACAGCCTTGGCATGTAGATGAGGCTCCTCGTTACGAGCGTGACAACCGCAGCGCGTCCCCTCGTCCTCTGCGTGACGACGGTGACTCTGGACGCCGTCGCTCCGCCTCGCCCTCTGGGAACGGTGACCGGTAAGGGCTCCCATAACTACTATGCCGACCTGGTTGCCTCCGTTTGGGATGCCATCTGCTAACGTGCTTTCCATCTACATAGCGGCATGAAGGATGAGACTGGCTCCAAGGGCGGCGACGATGATGGCGCCATAAATCCTGGATCTAACCTCTTTGTCACCGGCATCCACCCTCGCCTGACCGAGTCCGAGGTTACCCGTCTCTTCGAGAAGTACGGAGAGGTTGAAAAATGCCAGATCATGCGCGACCCCCATTCCAAGGAGTCTCGTGGCTTCGGCTTCGTCAAGATGGTCACTTCCGACCAGGCTGATGCCGCCAAGGAAGGCCTGCAGGGAGAGCAAATTGAGGGCCGCACCCTGAGCATTGAGAAGGCGCGACGCGCCCGTCCCCGTACCCCCACACCGGGCAAGTACTTCGGTCCTCCTAAGCGTGGTATGTGTGCTCAACGTTTCCTTTCTTCTAGGACTACACTGACCAATATGGTAGAGGGTCGCGGCGGTGGCCGTTTTGACGACCGCTACGGCGACAGACGCCGCGGCGGAGGTTACGGTGGGGGATATGGAGGTGGTGGCGGCGGCGGCGGCTATGGCCGCGACGACCCTTACCGCTACCGCGGATACGACCGACGCAACTACGATGATCGTAGTGGTGGCGGCGGCTATGACCGCGGTTATCGGGAGGACCGCGGTTACGATCGCAGTTACCGCGAGGACCGTGGAGGAGGGTACGAAAGACGCGACCGTGATGAAGGCTACGCCGGAGGCCGTGTTGATCGCTACGGCGGCGGTGGCGGCGGCGGCGGCGGCGGGCGCGAGGAGCGTGGCGACCGTTACGCTCGTGGCGGTGGTGCCCCCGAGGAGCGCCGTGCCCCTGGATACGACCGCAGCGACCGTGGCTATGACAGGCCCGCCGATCGCGACGGTGCTCGCTCCCGCGACGCCCCTGCTGCAGGTGCAGGCTACGGCGATGCTCCCCCCCGCTCGGAGGCTCGCGAGCCTTACGGAGGTTAGACGACTCCACCGAATTCGGCGGCTTCTTGTCTACAGGCTAACACGCCCAGGCTCTCGCTGATTTCGTTGAAATCTTCGGTTTCGCCGTCGATTTGCCCCTCATTTGGCGATCAATGGACGTTTCCTTCTTCCATCTTCACAGTGCGATCGATTACGGCGGATATCCCAAAAATTGCGTCTCGAGGAGTTTGTGTGCACTGCAACTAGTCTGGGATGGACACAGAAAAAGAATTCTTTCGGCCTTCTTGACCATCAGCCCCTGAAAAGTCGACATTTCGCTGGCAAGGGCCCAACCCCCGAAACAGAAGACAGCATTCTTTGTGTTGTCTTGGTTCGGCATCAGGCCTTTTTTTTGGACGACAAAATCTGGCGGTTTGTTTCGTAGCATTGGCAAACAATTAACTCGGCAAAACACCGGAGGCGCCGACAGGCTTTGGCCAGAGTGACAGTCACTTTTCCCCTTCGTGGATCAGCACTTTCGTTACGCCGCTTCGTGGATTGGTGGCAGTCCGCGATCACTTCACTCACGCAAATCAATCTCCACCTTGTACCATTATCTATCGCGTCCCGCTCGGGGTCGAGTCGAGTTTTGATACGGCTTCGCAAATCCGGCAATGGCTCTTTTCGATGAAATATCAGCATGATAAAGATGTTGACCAACAATGCAACATGAATGACAACCACGTCCCTAATCACCTAAACCGTAACTGTGCCGCCTGAACGCCAACACTCAACCAGTCGTAGACGCCCTCTTCCGCCTCCGCGTCCTGTCGTTTTGCTCGGTTTTGCGCAACCAAGGGGCAGCGAGGGTCAACGTGAGGGTCATCCAGCTCTTCTGTTGAAGCGAGCGTAAAAATTGGTATCGTTCCCTGTTTTCGCTGGACCAAAACTAACACCATCGCCACTAGCAGTACCATATCTATCACGGAATATGTTTGTTTGCTATCGAAATAAGGAAAGTACGACCCCGAAGTTCTGGAATAGCGTCTTCAAGCGATTACCAAATAGATGTCACCGTCCTCCAATGCCCCGACTCGTGGACATATCCTGCAGATTTTGACAGCGCGGTCCCTACCACAAAGACGACACTCTCCTGTTAGGCAGCCATAGCCATGACCAGTTGGTTTCCAGCCCAAGGTGTTGAGAGCGATCCAATGCTCGAAAGCATTTGGCTGGAGCTTTTTAGTTTCGCAACGGACCTGCCAGTACACTGACGCTTCTGCAGCTATCTTCACTATTCCCGAGAAAGATAGCCACACTATCGTTCCCGATCGATGCCATTTTTGGACAATTTTATTGGTCGTTGGCTCACTGATACAAGCAAGTCAATAGGTAGCTGGATTTTAGCTTAGTGTTCGACATCGCTCACTTTTGTCGGTCTACCGTTGTCCTCATGAGATCCGGGGTAACTTCATTTCTCGTCAATCGTGCTAGTAGAATATATACATTCAAGGCATTGTTCAATCATTCCTTCGATGATGCTCCGACTGAGGGGCCGGCGCTCCGATGAGCCAACCTACGCTTGATGTCAGCGTTCCCATGGCTGCTTCGCGAAGTTGGTCACGCTTTCTCGCTCGAGGGAATTTATCATGAAGTGCACCTTCCTCTGCTTCCATGTTTCCCGCGTACGGACCCTTGCCGCCAGCAGACTGTTGCAAAGACGAGAGAGCAGCAAAGTTGCGAGAGGCTGCGCGGGCAGTGGCGCGCGAAAGATCAAACAGTGACATGGGCGCCTCGTCGCCCCCTTTAGACGCTGCCGTCGAAGCTGCTCGATTTTGGCCTCCCGCAGGCCGGTGAGGACGGGCGATGGGTGCAGCATCAAAGCCTCCAGGCATCCCAAGGTCGGCAGCTGCGTCAATGTCTTCCTCGCGAGCTGCCTCCTCCTTGAGCGCGGAGTCAAGCTGCTCTTCGCAACGCCGGAATGTTTTGAGGATTTCTTGCAGTTGCGGAGGGGGCGCGATGCGCAAAGCGATGGATAAGCAGTCAATGCGCTGCTCAAGGTGCCGGATGTCTGGGTTGCCGCTCGTATTGCCCAGGTGTGTCGGGCGAAGTGTTTTCGTCGTTCTCATGTACTGGCCCGCCTGCAGCGCAGCCTTCCACGACCAGGTGTCTTCCCGGTCAAGCGCTGGGACTGAACCGTCCGCTGTGCCGCTGAGCCTATTCACAACGTAAGAGTATGCTGTCTCAAAGTCATCCTCTTTCAGCGCTGCATCGATGCACATGGCTGTAATTCGCTTTTCCGCTGTTCGAATAAGCGCCTCTTCATCCTCACTGGTGTGGGTGACTAGCCCCCTCCTGTCTCGGTTGACGAGCCCGGCCCTAATCATGTTCGATCCCACTTCTGCAAGGTCCTGATTCTGAGTGTAACTCTTCGGGTTCTGCTCCAAAAGTATGGCTATGATCGAAATCGGATCCGAGTGAACGCGAAGCACCACGGGACTAAACGGCTCCCCTTGCCTCAGTACCAATCGGTAGTCACTGAGGGCGTGCGTAGCCCTTAGCAAGGCCTCAATACGTCGGCGCTCGGGCAGAGACTGTGGAGTGGTTTGAGGTAAGGAGTTCAATCTAACACTATCAGTATTCTACGGCGGCGGCAGCTTGATGGTTAATACCCACATCTCATCACACTTCTTTAACCCCCCCCTGGTCCGGTTGGGGTTTGATGCGTTATCGTAGGCGTTTAGAGCAGCTGCAATAACAGTTTCCTGAAGAAGACGCGCAGGAAATGGCGTCTCGTGTGTATCTTCATAGAGCAACTTTGCCAGGGAGTAACCTGTGGCGATGTAAGTGAGCGGGGGACAAATTCGCTGACCCAAGGAGGAAAACCTACGCCCGCTAGAAAGCAGCGACTTGAGCACCTCAGTCTCGATAACTTCGGCCTTGACTTTGGCAAAAATGCCTACGAGCGGGGCGTCTGACGAGCTATCCTGGCCCCAGCTCCGCAGCCAGAGCAGTTGGCGTCGTGCCTCAATCCAAAACTTATCCTCATGCCTCGGCGCCTGTTCGGAAATGGCATGAACTAATTTGATTGCTTCGGTCTTCTGTTCCTGCTCATCCTGGACAAATGCCAGATCTCCCGCCTTCTTTACACTACACGGCAAACCGTGACTAGTCAAAATGAACGCACTTGAAATGAGACCATGTAGCAGGTGCGTCGACTTCGTGGAGGGGGTTGTGAGCGGATTCGACTGCCTTAAAAGGTCATCACGCATGAAGGCTGTGTTTCTGGGACTCATGATATCGCCTCCGTCAAGGCCAGATATCGCAGGGAGTGAGCTTGCTGCCTTGCGCAGTGAAAGCGTGTCGTCCTTGCCCAAAAGATCTATTACCTTTCGCAGCATCTGATGAGCACCCTCAAGGGCTTCCTCGGTCGCCTCGGGGACAAGATATGCGCAGGCTAGGACGGCTCGAGCATAGCGGCGGTCGAGGTATTGTTGCTGCTCTTCACTGAGCCAGACTGCATCGTAGGCGCCCAGGTCAACATCCACGGCACCACCCCATTGCTCAACCGCGGCCACAGCAGCCCTCCAATTACTGCCACTTTGCGCCAGGAGCCATTCGAGCGCGCGCTCCCACCCTTGGCAATAGGGACCCTCGACAGGGGGCTCATCGTGACTTCCCGTTGTGCCCTGCCTCCACCTGGCATTGCTATGCAACCAGGGCATGAGAAGACCTCTAAGGTCCCTTCCGATCAAATGGTAATCCCCAGGGCGCCTCCCTGTCTGGGAGAGAAGTGCGCTGACTGCTGTGACGTCCGGGAGTGACTGAAATTCGGCCAGTGTGCATGGTGCGCCGTCTGTCGGGTAGTAGTCATAGTTTCTCCTGATCAAAGGAAGCACCGTTGATACCGTCCAGACGCGAATGTCGGGCGCATATTGAAGAAAAGGGCGAAGTAAGTCGGGCACTTGGGTCAAGAGGCCAGCCTCCTCGTCAACACGGTGCGCTCTGCGTAGCAAGAATAGTGTGATCGGATCGCCGTCGGTATCAAAAGGCGCATAGTCCCATGCTAGGGGTGAAAGGCGCAGCTTGCGAACTCGTTTGATGGCGTCATCATCCGACAGAGATTCTACGATTGTGCAGTCGATGTCCCCGGCCTGGCGGTCCGCAATTTCACCAGTCGAAAGCTCTTCTATGAAGAGTACGTAGTCGCTCGAGTTGACCGTCTCCGGTAGGTACGTCAAAAGTATTCGCAGGACTAGATCTTTGCGCAAAACGATGGGATAGCGCGAGGTCAGAGACGCCAAGTTATCGATGTCGGCGTTAATGGCAAGGTGCACAGCCAGGAGGACCAGCTTCGGCGGGGGAAGAACAAGACTCATGTTGAGTGTTCTCGGCACATATTCGATTGCAGAATGCTTCTGAACTTCGCGGTGAACCGCCGAGGAACCTAGACAGCGAATAGTTGTCGAAGCGTTGGGTAGCCTAGCCGATAGGTGTGTATGTGCCTTCGGTTTGGACAGGCAGCTCAAGCGTGTTCAACTGGAAAGTTACCCATACAGCCTGCTCAGTCCTACGGTTCTACCTAATAGTGTGTGTGCCGTGCGCGGAGACGGCAGGGGTCAGTCTATAAGAAGATGGACAGTGTGAAACACTGTTCAAGAGGTCATCAAGCGCGCGGTAGCCACACAGATTGTGTGGCGCCTGGAAAACCACCATCGGAATCAGGTGCTTTCTGATAGGACGAATGTCCCTGACAGCCGCGGACATTCCCGTCGTCCACTCAGGTAATCCACACTTTGACTTCACTGTACGGATACATCACCGCGATTCGCGAGTTTCGAGCTTCACACACCAGCTAACTGGCGATAACTTTACAATGGCCTCTGGATTCGGTCTTCACGGCGGTGAGCCACCAATCGATTCGATGCTGCCGTTTCGCTGACGCTGTACACTCGCAGGCCCTTCGCGGTGTTTCCCCTTCTGGCAGGAGGTTATTGGCTGTTACGTCGTCAACACCTCCGGCGAGGACCACTCGGGAAAGAAGAAGTGCGGTCTGGCTCTAGAAGATTACTACGAGTGTTTGCATCACAAGAAGGAGGTACGCTGTCGCAATTGCAGCGACTGATTTCCAAAAATGCCCAACATACTGATCAATGTTGCCAGGCCGCGAGAACGAGGGCGCTCCAAGCTGCCTACCAAAAGGCCGAATCAGCCAGTCTACGAGACAATGCTCCCAGCGAAGGTCAAATACGCAACCTAGGACTCATTGGAAAGGAGGAGGACACAAAGGCTGTGACGGGGTCCAGCTGAATTGGATCATCCGAGCTTGTGGAGGCTGCGGACATATGTACTCGGTGGTAACTGGCCATGTCACGCACACATTAGCATTGAATGGTAACCTGCTACTTTGGCTTTTTACAAGACTCCACGGTGTCACTGTTACTGCTCGCGTCGAGCATAATAAATTCTCATCTAGCAGGGGTATTTCATTGATCGAAGGGGCTATCTAGTTTGGAGACCCTATGGTTGCAGCTGTTGTGCCTACGCTCTCCGGTGTCGCTGCCCCAACTTTTGCTCCATCGGGCTGGTTGACGACGCCGGGAAAATTCAAAGTCATAGACGAGGATCATGGCAGTCGTGAATCTGTCTGACCCGAATTGCCACGTCACAAGGACTGCACCCATAAACACCGGGGATTGTAACAGTGCATTCAAATTAAGCGACAAATGCCCCAGGGAACATTTCAGACGGGCAGCCATTTGAGGTGGGCAGGGGCAACGGACACCAGAGGGCACCTGCCATCGAAAGGTGCAACTGGGACCACTAGGTACTTGGAATTGACTCTTCAGACATTCCTTTAAAATTCTACATCGCTCAATCATCCTCCGACATTTATTCAGCCTCGTCGTACAGTCATCTTCCACGGGATGCCTAGTTTCCGTGGACTGACTCTGTCAGTGGCCGGTCCCAACGATGAACCTCTCCCAGAATTACCTCATCCCGAATCGTCGTCTGTCCGGCTCAGGGAGCAGACTTCGATCCCGACATCGTCATCCCCTTCTGGGTTTCAGTCCACACCCGATAAATGCAACCCAATCACATCCGTTTACATTCCCTCATCCGATGGTTATATCATCTATCCTCCTGAACCCATAAAAGAAAGACCCATCTAACCTGGAACAGGGGCGCAGTTTCACGTTCGGTACGGCGTCAATAGGCCACCTGTTGGCGCCAAGTATCTCTTTTTCAGGCTGTCAATGAACGGGCGCCATGCTGTCTCTTGGGGAATACAATCGCGAGTCACCCCTGACCAAATTGTCAGCCATGCTCTTTACCAACCCGACGGCAAATGGCACTATCGAGAGAACGGTGTGACATACAAGCGGGAGGGTATCGAAAAGAGGTTCTTCAACTTCAGTCGACGCGCACATGAGGCCTCGGTAGCTCTCGATGGTGGCATCATCGTGCTCCAAGTATACCGGTGCAAGGGGAGAAGGAAGAGGGCTCCTGAAGTGTCCGGTTTCCGGGGTCAAGATGACTATGGTATCACGTATGTCAAACCCACTACTTGGAAGCTCCCGACTGATCCGAGGCGATAGTTCTCCGACAGGTGGTCTCATACATTCACCACAAGACTTGACCTACTACGATTGGGTCCTGGCCGATCCAGTCGACTCTCCGTACGCTACCTTCCGCTTCTTTTACCGCACCTGGTCGCATCTGAGGGAGCTAAATCTTGTCCCGGAATCGTACTGCGACAGTCTGATGCTAGCGGCTCAGGAAACGGACACCGGCGTGTCTGAGAATCACAAAAGATTCAGTCGACTCACGACAAGCGAGATGGCGTGCTTCAGCTTCGGACCCGATGACGGTTGTGTTTTCGATGACTCGGGCACCGATCAACATCGAAAGGAACAGCCCGGATCTGCCAAGATTGCCTTCTTTCTCGCCGCACCACCCGAGTTAGCGCCACCCTCCAAGAGCGCACATAAGCTACCCCAGCCCAGCAAAGCGGCTCGCGATATCAGACGAGACTCAGACCCTCGAAATCTGCCTATCATACCTGATGTCGAACAGCCCGTACGAAAACAGTCCTTGGAAACGATGCGCGCACCATCTGTTACGCCGTCGCTTCTTCCCTTCGTGGAGGATTACAGCATCGCTGAAGAGATTGAAGTCGGAGTTGCTCGGCAGGTCATACTGCCATTGGCATCGCCAATGCTTTGCGGGAGAAATGCCTCAGCACGCCCATTACCCGAGCCTCCTCTTGTTTCCCGGGTACTGTCAGACCACAACACCACACTTTCGTCCTCCACGAGGATCTGATGGAAACAGTCGAATAACTTCACAGCAACTGTGGATGGATGCAAATAAGGATTTTAAAGAGAAAGGAATAGCACAATATTGGTAACATGGCAATCAAAATGTAGGCCCTTTGTTCCGCCCTACGTTCAATGAAGCGGTCGACGAGATGATCTCCCGACCTGCTTTTCATAACATTCGTAAGGGAGGTCGGCAGTGAAGGAAGACTTATCCACTAAGTCAAACGTAAATCTGTCAAAATGGCGAGCGTTGAAGGAATGTTGCTACTATGTCTCCTTACGTTCGCGAAATACAGCTTGCAGCTGACCCAGGCAGCAAACATTTGCACACTGCTCCCAATTATATACCTACCACCATTTCTCATAGCGAACTTGGCTGGATCCCAAGCCAAGGTCTCGAGTAGAGGTTAGTTCGTCTGCGAACCCGTCCGTCATGCTTGGCAGAACACACACGTACACCACGGCACAAGCGCGATCCTATTTCGGTCCCAGAGCCTCGGCCACATCGTCTAACATCATCTATGGTCATGCGGCGGGACTTGAAGGGGGAGTCACCGTCATTGCATGCCGCCATCTGGTCTTGAGATGCAATACTGCGACCAGTGAAAAACACCCGAAGGTCACCTCGTACCTGTCTGCATCCGTAAATGGAGACAAGCCTCTCCAAGAACAGAATCTTGCTCGGGTCGACTGTCTCGGGTGTCTTGATAGAATACAAAAGTTGGATCTCGAGGGAACACGCCGTCTCCACCAGGTATTCCAGAATGCTCATCAGAGGATTTATGCCGACACCGCCTGCTACGAGGACGACCCGACGTAGAGAGACGAGATCGATCCCCGGGGCGGGCCAGACGAAAGCACCACCCACTCGGACAAGCAGATGGGCGCCGAAGGACGTCGAATTCCATAGCCAGGCGGCTGGCGGGTTCGATGGCGAATTCTGAACGGCGAGCTCGATGTAGGGTGAAGTTAGAAGACGCGCCTTGGAGGGGGTGCTGGTGATTGTGAAGCCCCCAGGCTTAGCCACTCCTGGCACGAAGGTATCGAGCCATTGACCCGGGAGGAACTAGAGATGAAGGAAGTTAGTGACAGACAGCTGTAGCGTGTAGTAATGAAAGACAATTATCGCAGGCGGGCGACGGGCGACGATAATTGATGACATTGATCGACGAAGAAATGACAGGTCATTGATGGAAGCACGTGTTTATATATCAACCGGGCCTCAAACACGATGCCGTATTAGGTACGCACAGCAGTTTGGGCCTGGTCTTACCTCGATGCTGGAACCGTCAGGTATTCTCGAACGGAATACCTTGATGTTGTCGTTGACCTGCCGGCTGCTGCCGAGAGTTACAACGTGCATTTGCTAGGATTGACTGCGTGAGTCACAGGCGTCTACGGGACCTTAACGATGGACTTACAGCGTTTCGTGGCTCATTGGCAGTACGTTCCATGTGCGACTCTTTGCCGACCGCCTTCATCATGGCGCCTTCATCATGGCGTTCGCACTTCCGGCAAAAGTACTTGGTGTGGTGAAGCCAACGATAGGAGCTTTGATGAGATGCCGAGGCGAGTGCTTTGGAGAACTTGGAAGCGTTCAGGTGAGATTCGTAAACGCAAGCAAATCGAGAAGACTGATACGTCGTCGCCTGAAGTAAGTGGTGTGTACTTTTACTGCGAAGCGGACTTCTCACGACTAAGTACGTCAGGTAGGCGGGGCTGCATGGCAAGCTTCAGGTAGCAGGTGTCGGTATCTGCCAGCAGACGTGCATCTCAAATCTACTCACACCTGATCGTGGAATCAAGTCCTCGCATTCAGCCGCATAGATCCGTCTATTTCAATTACGCTTGCCTGGCGTTACAAAATCCACAAGCCCTTTTACACATGTACCAAATTAGGTACAGCCCTAAGATGGCTCGGTCCAGTTCACTTGATCCATCACTTCTCCGGCAGATGGATGCGCGTATCCGATCCTCAAACGTAAGCGCAGCGGCTGTCGACATATTAGTCAGGTTCTGTGCAAGTCAAATGAAAGTGGGAAACTTACGCCCTTGGCCCCAGAAACAATCATCCTTTGAGTTGCCTCGGCGCCAGGGCCTACGTCTGTACTGGAAATGCTCATGAGCTGGAGCTTCTGCGTCTTGGGAACAGCGGCTTGTAGTCCCACATTCGACAGTGACCCGGTTGTTGACGCATTTTTGAACTTGGCAACGACCTGCACCAGGCCCTCGGCGTTACGCTGAATTTGGAAGCTAACGTTGAGATCATTGTTGTTGTAGACAGGTAGGCCTGCAGGCGCCTGCGGAGCAGCTTGCGTCGTAGGTGGCGGAGGAGCGGCAGACATTGAAGACATTAGGTCCAGAATGTTACCACTTGGAACGGGCGCCGCAGATGAGGCTGTCGGCTGGGTCGGGCCCTGAGAGAATAAGTCCATGATCGACGAAACGTTTGAATGTTGGGGCTGAGGAGACGCAGAAGTGAGTGGAGGCGAAGAGGTGCCGCCTAAGATATCGGCGAGAAGATCGGTATTGGAAGCGCTACCAGCGGCGGGTGTAGTCGAAGGAGGTGTGTCCATAAGGTCAAAGAGCAGGTCCTGCTCAGTGGGCTTGACAACCCGCGATCTCCTATTCGCGGCCTTCGCAGATTTCTTGGTGGTCGCGGGACCCAGCACGCGTGACTCCTCTTTGATCTGAGGGGGTGGCATCTTCTCGAGGACACCATTGCGAATCTGGTCATACGAGAACAAATTGCTATACTCAACAGCTCTCTGCTGCACCTCGACATCGAGGCTCGTTTGATGATTCTGGAGCAGCTGCCGGACGCGCTCAGTCTGTGTCGAATCCGCGAACCTCGTGGTCAGCTTAATGAGTGCGGTGACAATGTATTCCGTTGTCACCTGGGTAGCAAAATTGCTGTTGAGGATTGTGTTAAAAAGATCGGTGATTTCGTACTCCTTCACCTCTTTAACAAGCTCCTCTTCCTCATATTGGCCTCCTCTTAGCAACGCATCGCCGTACTCTCCGATACACCATGCTCCCGCCTGCGTCAAGCTTTCTTGCGTGATGTCCTTCTTGAGATTCGAATAAAGCTTCTGAACGGCGTACGTCTGCAGCTCTGGCGTGGTTGCGACTAAGCGGATAAAGGACGACATGATGGGCTCCTTCACGTAGTTTCCAGCGAGAGTCAAGACCCTCAGCATAGTATCGACATGCCACCGCTTGTTGGGGGCGAACTTATCGGCCGCGATGCCTATTTGACTCGTCATGGTGGGCTTGAATTCGTTATCGGCAACCTCCAAAAAAGCAAGTAACTCTCGAATGAGAACCCGGACGTTGCTCTCATTGATGAGTGTAAAACTTAGCTCAAGAGCGCGCCTTCGGATGCTGATGTCCGGGTCCCTCAAGCATTCCAAGATCGTGTTGCGGTGTCTCTGAACAGCATTAGGCTCGATTGCGACGACCTTGATGAGCGTGTTGAGGGCAACATATCGGATGTTGTTGTCTCTGTTGGAGAGGAACTTTCCCAGGATATTTACACCCAGCACGCGCAGGCCGGAGTCGGCCTCGATGTCGAGAATAGTGAGGACGGCCTCGTACAGGATGGAGTTACCGACATTCTTGGACGAGTCCGTGTTTGTCGCGACCTGAGCCAGAATATCGTTGATCTGCTCGCTGACCTGCGCGTCTCCTATTGCCAGGACCCTGAGCAGTCGTAGAATCTTGACTTGCACAAATGGATCGGTGATGCCGGTGACATCGTGCTCAGGAGCATATCCAGACGTCGCGAGTCCCTTCAGAGTCCTCACAAGGCCCGGCACAAGGGACTTGAAATTATCGACAATACCCTCTTCCCCACCTTCCTCCTCGTCGGCCTCGCACAAGCTGGTGATCAGAGTCAGGCCACAGAGTAGCACGCCGTGGTTTCGGTCGGCCAGGAGCTGGTTGGCCTTATCAACGAAATGTTCCTGGAGATCGGGGACTTTGCGGCATATGCGCATGGCGCAAAGGGCAGCTTTCCTCCGAATGTAGGGGTTCGATGTATTAATGCATGCCTCGACTTCCGCGAAGAGGTCTCGTGACATTTCGATAGAAGCGATGTTACCCAAGGTACAGAGAGCGAGGCCGACGACGTATTGGTTCGAGTGCGAAAGATCACTGCAACGGTCAGCAAGACAGACAGGGTTTGAGGTGGCGCTGACATCATACTTTTTGAGCGAGTTCGTCACGAGAGTAAGCACTTCCTGGTTCTCGTCAAGTAGCAGACTGGTGGCCAGGTGGCCTAACCGTTTGTCTGCAAATCGGGGCGAAGCCAACAGCTTCAGACACTCGATCTGTCCGAAATGTGTTCTTTCACCGAGAGTGAAGAGGTAAAGAAGCTTGGCAACATTGTTCCGTCTATTTGCTCAGTAGTCAGCCGGTGTCTTCGATCCGGGACATTGTCAGACTCGATTGAGGCGCACCTCACGCTGTGATCGCCGCTCTCCTCCCTGAAGCTCGCTCTAATCGAAGCGCTCTCTTTTTGAATAACGGCTCGCTCGTCGGCAATGGTCTTGGCAGCACGAACGTTGCGGATGAATTGCTTCACTGGCAACCGGGTCAGCTCCAAGCTAGAGGCAACTGGTAGAGGGACAGGGGTTATCTCTCGCACGAGAACTCATTTTGGGCAACAAGGCGGCCCGCAGAGGGCCTTGGTCAGATGGATCGAGCCGCAGGTAGTATGTGCTGACTTGCAAGCTCGTCGGGAGCTGTGTAGGAGCAGTTCGATTGTCTAAAGGTGTCGCGAGTCCTCTGCAGAGGTAGGTAATGAGTGTCGAATAAACCAGATGGACGTGAGCAGTATGTTAGGTCCAGCGCTTGGGTCGAGCTTCAGCGACCCTGTCTTTTGCTTTTCCAACCTGCCTGCTGTGATATACCTTACTACCTATTAGCGTACACTGTCCCCGCCTGTATTACGGAGTAAGGTACGACACGGAGTAGGGTAATTAGTGACTTACCAAGTGCCCGACGCTGTGCGGGCCAACGGTGTGCGCAGGTACCATAGGTGCCTGGTAAGGCATCTGCTAGTCAAGCCAGTTTGGCAGCCGCAACCTAGGTACCTTACAGCCAGTGCTATCACCTGCCGACCCACAGCTGATGTTGGAAGCGGCCCTGTATCTCAGGCGTGGATAAACAATTGAATTCCAGCAGAGCGGCGGCTTGAACGTGGATCAGGGGCTACGCTGCAGGATGGAGTCGCTGATGCCCAACGACGTGATCGTTGCTTTTCGTAAGAAGGCGCAATTCAACTATTAGTTTACTCGTCGATATATTACCAAAAACAGCCGAACTATTGACACCTCCTCAGGATTTGCCAAGCACAAGACGTCCAGTCCTAGCAATGGCTCACTGTTTATTCACGAAATTGTGACTTGCGACAGCCTTTTCACATTCATCGTCTTCAGTCTTCCTAGCAATGTGCCCGTCCGAATGAGATGCATCGCATACCGCATGCCTTTTTCCTTGACAGTGTAGTTTACATTCGTTAGGTATCAAAGCATCGCGCGGTCATAAAACAGACGTGAATGCTGGCAATTGGACTACAGCAGAGGATCCTCCGCCGTCCTGAAGTCAAGCCCGCCACTTGGCTGGATGATGTCGCGTGGGAGGTCGCGTCGCCCCGAAGCATGCATTACCCGCTGGCCAGCCTAGACCCGGTGAGACCTGCGCGTCTATCCTCGAAGGAGACAAATACCGCGGCCGCCAGATTTCAAGGACCTGAACA
Organism: Colletotrichum sidae; assembly: GCA_004367935.1. Lineage (NCBI taxonomy): Eukaryota > Fungi > Ascomycota > Sordariomycetes > Glomerellales > Glomerellaceae > Colletotrichum > Colletotrichum sidae. The sequence goes on along the minus strand of QAPF01000768.1, from coordinate 2,910 downwards.
ACGGCGGCTCGAAGAGCCTGACGCCTTACTTCTGCATCATGAGCTGAACAAACTCGTTATCTGCAGCGAATGGTCAGTGAGAAGAAGACTAACAAAACAGTTTTCTTACAGTCAATACGTCCGTCACCATCCTGATCGGCCTCGCGGATCATCTCGTCGACCTCGTCATCGGTGAGCTTCTCACCGATCGACGTCATGACGTGACGGAGCTCGGCGGCCGAGATGAAGCCGTTGTTGTCGCGGTCAAAGACCTATCCACGGTCAGTATGGTTGATATCGTGCAACGAGTCACTGCAGTCCACCTTGAATGCCTCACGAATCTCTTCCTCGGAGTCGGTGTCCTTCATCTTCCGAGCCATCATGGTCAGGAATTCTGGACCGCCGTCAGTGCCCTGCGCGTGTGGTGTAGGAAGCGCAACGAACCGGGAAAGTCGATGGTTCCATTGTTGTCGGCATCAACCTCGTTTATCATGTCCTGGAGCTCAGACTCAGAGGGATTCTGTCCCAAAGAGCGCATGACGGTCCCGAGCTCCTTGGTGGTAATTTGTCCTGTCCAAACCTTTAGCCCCGTCCGACTTAGATAAGCGGCAGCCGGCTTTGATTGGGGTCTTCGCGCGGAGGGAGTCGACGAGTCGCAAAGGGAAATTGGTACTGACCATCGCCATCTTTGTCCTGCGCTGGGTTAGCGGAGATGCCTTGCGGGTTTGTAGAGCAAGTAGGTTCCGACTCACAAAAAGGGAGAAGGCCTCCTTGAATTCAGAGACTTGCTCTTCGGTGAGGGAGTCAGCCTGGTGTTTGTGGTTGTGTCAGTCAAAGAGTTTACTTTAGTTGAGCACACCTCCAGTCAGCAAAAAACGAGGGACCCAACAGCCCCTCGGCCGCGAGGCTGCTTGTTCAAGCCGGTATCTTCGATGCGGGACAGGAGGCAACATTCGTGGGATACAAGACTAACCATGGCGAGCGTGGAGATGTGAATACGACAGTTGTGCTGAGATCGTAAGGTATCTAGTTCGAAAAAGGGGCCGAGGTCAGAAGTGATGAGGTAGGTGCTCGCAGGATTACTCGCGCCAGAGTCTTGGCTGTAGAGAATGCCACTGCGCTGGAGCTTTTCTTTCGTGTGCCGCTCGTGGGCAGAGACGGGGCAAGAGAGGGGGAACGTCGGGCGATAAGGCAAGGGGAGGGGGCGGCGTGGGTAGGGGAACGCACCTAATGTGCCCAGCTAGGTACCTAATGTGTTAGTACTTAATTGTAACTAGCAACACTTAGCTACTGTGGACCTCCTCTTAGCTATCTACCTACGGATACTGTCCCTTAAGTAAGAGGTAAGGGGTAGGTAGGTACCTCCAACCTCCATGGTTAGGTGCACTAGGAACCTTGGGTAGGTACCTGGCCATACGCTACTACAGACCTCTGTAACATAACGCCAACACCAAAAGCTCCTGTCTGACTAGCTTGACTAGCTAGGGAGGAATAATCGCGTCGATTATGGGAACTGCGAATACTATTGCATACCTACCTAGCTTCAGCGATGCTTGTACGCTCTCTCTATCTGTGTGTGTATGTGTGGATGTGTTTGTATGCGTGTGTGTATGCAGACACGCAGGGCTAAAATTTCCCGAGCACTTGAGATGGTTGTCAGTTAAGTGGCCCCCTCTGATACCCGTCACCCCCCCATACCCGTCACTCTGTTTCCATATAAAACCAGCGAAATCAAGGATTTCTATCTTTATAAACATTAGGTCAGAAAATCTATAGAAATTCGAAGACTTAGATAATGATATAAATATTATAGATAAAATATCTCAAAAGTAAATACTAGTCTCTATATATAAGTTAAGTAAGATTTCCTTAATTTTGAGTATTTACTAGTCTTCTATATATAAATTATAACAGGCTAATATATAGATTCTAGTATTTGGAGTCTAAACTTTAAAAAAATCTATTTAACTAAAAAGGTAGATTATACTAATAGCTAGCTTTTATATATAGAAAACTTTCAAATTCTTCTTCTAATTAATTCTAATTTCTAACTAGTTAATCTTTACTAATAGAAATTTAACTAGTAAGTATCTCATACTTGATCTATTTCTATTAATTATAAAGCTTATACTATATAAGCTTCTTGAATATATGTTTTGAATTTACTTTATTATATAAAATAGATAGATTCTTTTTATATAGATAAATTCTCTATAGCTTCTAGTTTCTAACTATTAAAACATTATATATAAAATAGTAATAAGTCTTAATAGTAGTAGAAAATCTAGGTTTTTATACTATATATAAAGAGGTATTCTTTTTAGAATGTTCTTATATTACTAAGTAGAGTGTTAGTTTATCTAGAGGATAATATATACTGTATGTAATCTTACTATATAAATGCAAAGGGGTATTCTAGTTATTTATCGTTATTATTATTATATTATGTAGTATGAGGTGTTATATAAGGCTTTAGATCTATAGTATAATAATTACTTACTAATTACTATATAATTAATTATAGCTAGTATTAGATGCCTAATAGTTATTACTAATAGGATATAGAAAGCATATTACTATATATATAGTAATATATATAGTTACTATATACCTTTTAATATAGTATAATTAATACTAGTAATTTTTCTTTTTACTATATATCCTAATATCTATCTATTTATATAAAAATTAGTACTTTTAACGATTTATACCTTTTTGCTTTAATAATATTTAAATATCTATTTATTTATTATATTTAAATTACTTATCTTTCTATTTAAATAATTATATAGTTTAAATTAATAAATCTCTTAAGGGTATAATTTAAAATGTTTTTATAAAAGTATTAGTAATATTATTATCTCTATTAATCTACTATATCTTATAAAGCTTATAGTATTTATATAACTACCTTAATACTAAAATATTAAT
>QAPF01000767.1:0-18870 GCA_004367935.1 Colletotrichum sidae | reverse complement strand
TAATAATAATAATAATAATAATAATAATAATAATAATAATAATAATAATAATAATAATAATAACTCTTTAGTAAATCCTATTACTAAAGTTTAAGAAATAACTGGAAGAAATCTAGAAGAAAATTCAAATATTGAAATAACTAGAGATAATATAATATTAGAGTTTAATATAGAGAATAATAAGAATATTTAGCGAAAGTCTAACTTATATATCAATTTACTTATTATATTAGATAAAGCTAAAGATGATAATAGGAATTATAAAGAAAATACTTTTTTACTATTTTAAATTACTCCTATTTCAATAGTTATATATAATTATACAGAAATACTAATGAGGATAATTAAGCTTTATATATTTCACTAGTAAATAAAGTAGAAGTATTCATTTCTTTTATTTAAACATTTAAACCTTTTATAAATAGAAACTGATTTCTAATTATAGTAAAAGAAGTAAAATAAATAGAATTTATAAATAGTTACAAAATAACGCTTCTATCTATTATTGATATCTAAGATATTTGAATTCTGAGTAGTAGAAAGATTTACAAGTTAAAGATAAATAATATGATTAAAGAAATTATATATAAAGTTAAATAAGTAGCTAAAGATTATAATTATTATTTAAGTACTAAGTACTTAGAAACCTTTAGTATTATTTATAGGTTTAAAAGTTAGAGATATATAATAATTCTTTTTATTTATTTAGGATTGATTTTAGAATGATATAATATTACCCCAGTATTTTTTTACTGATGTTAATAAATTTATATATATTTATTTATCAATAGGACTTTATTTTAATATGAAAAGTGTTCTTAAGGATTCTATTTGAATATAAATATATATACTCATCAAAACTTAAAGATTATGTTTTCACTTATATATTAAATAAATTATTATATAGTTTGAAATAGAAATATTAACTTAGTATAATTATTTGAAGAATATTCTTTATTTAAAAGGATTTATTGTTTGTCTTTATAATAAAGTATCTTTCCTTTTAAAAAAGAATTCTAGATAGTTATTTTGATTTATTATATAGATAATATATTATTAACCTTTAACAATGAAACAATAGTAGGTTATATATATAGTTCTTTAAATTAAAAAATAGAACTTCAGGATTTAAGAGAACTATTTACTTTTCTTACCTATAATCTATCTATGAATTAGAAAGAAAAGTTTTTATTATTAATTCCACTAAACATACTGAGAGAATACTTAAAAGGCTTAAAAAAGAAACTATTCATTTCTTCAAAAACTTTATAGGTAAAAATTCTAAGTTTTGTAAAGATAAAGAAAAAGCTTTAGAATCTGATATCCTAAGCTTTAAATGAGAAATAGAAGTTCTATTATATTTAGTTATAAAATAAAACTTAATATTACTTTTATTATAATAATCTGTTCTTAATTTGCCTATATTATAAATAAAGACTATTTCTCATTTCTAACTATATATAGGGTTATTGAAGTAATAATAAAGAATATAGAGTTCTATATAATTATAAAGATATATTTTCTAATAAGAATATTATAAGATATATTAGTTTAGATTAAATAAGAGATCTATACAATAGAAGCTTTAATCTGTTTCATATTTTCTATCTAATTAGAAATAGTAATATTATAAGTTATTTTACTATAGAATAAAGAATAGTAATTTTACCTATTTGTAAAGCTAAATATATAGTTAAAATTATTAGATACTTATAAAGAAGTAATCTATTTATAATATAATTATAATTATATAGATTTAAGATTTAAATTATCTCTAGTTGAAAAGCTTAAGACTTTTATAAATAATTTAATAGTAAGAAAGCTAGTTGAGAATTCTGAGTTTTATAAAAAAGTTAAATATATAGATATAAGATATTATCTTATAAGATACTTTATTAGAAATAAAAATATCTTTATATATTATATTGATATAGAAGATAATATAATGGATATTTTAATTAAATCTTTAAGCTTGGTGAAATTTAAGCGAAGTTTATTTAAGTTTTAAAAAAGATATTTTAAAAGTTTTTCCTTTTTACCTTAAGAAGTTTTAGGTTTTATAATTATATATAATTTTTCTCTATTTATATTTATCAACTTTCATGAGTCTTTATATAAGTAAGCTATATATTAATAAAATATTTCTTTATAGAGGGATATTAGATTTATTCTAATATTAAAAAGCTTCTATTTCTATTAATATAATAGAAGTAATAAGGAGTTCTATGATATTTTTATATAGATATACATATAAAAACCACTTTATAAATATCTACTTGTTTTACTTTTTTACTCCTAGTAATCCTTAAGTAATTGAGATTAATATATAAAGGTTTATTCTTCCATAGAATACTAGAAGTAGTTTAAGCTATATATATTATAGTTATAGTACCTTACGTATTATAGTTATAGTAGTTTAGATATTATAATTATATTATAATATATATTATACTTTAATCTATATATTATAGTTATAGTATTTTACATATTATATTAAGATATATATTTTATAGCTATAGTAGTTTATGTATCATAGCTATAGCTAGAACTCCAGTAATACTATAGCTATAGCTAGAATTTCGAAATAAACCTTCTATATAAGAACCTCAATATCTCTATGAATAATGATTAGAAATAGTTAATCATACTATTAATCTAATTATTATCTCCTGTTTAACTATCATTATTAAGAATATTTTAAATAAGTCTCTATATTGAGAAAACTACTTTTATAAAGTATCTTCTTTCTGATCTTATAGTTAGCTATAGTAATAACTTAACTGTTGATTTACTAACCTATCTATCTATTCTAACATTATTTTTTACTATTTTATATAACTATATTATAATACTATATTAATATTTTAATTTAAGATAGAAGAACTTCGAATAAACTATTACTAGTATAAAGTTAGATTATTTGAAAAGTTATTATAAATTACTAGTAAGTTCTGAAGAGTAATAGTCGTTAGGCTAATAGATATATTTATTCGAAAGCTAAAATATATTGTCATAATAGAAGTTCAGTTTTCTAAAAATCTTAATTATATAATTCTATTTAAATATATAGATTTCATAAGTATTTTTCGATTTATAAGTCTTTTAGATACTACTAGCTTGAAAGAACTAGTTTTATAGAAAGAGTTTTATATAGTAAGTGTAGTAAGTCAAGACAACTAATTTTAAATAGAAAATAAATAAATCTATTGTTTAAAACTTTTCAAAATTGCAAGTAAATCTTTACTTTTTATAACTATACCTTATTATTAATAGTAATAACTAGTATTCTTAAACATTATAGACTAGAAATTTCAAGTTACTAGTTTTAAAATAATGATTTATAAGTATATATAACTTCTAAATAAATATATCTAAATCTCTTTATAATACTAGTTTTTTTATTGTATCACCTCTTTAGTATCTTAAGATTTTGAAAGATACTACTTATGATTGTTATCAAGAATATATAAATTAAAATAGCAGAACTGTCAGGACATACGAGTATAGACATCATCAGGTTATCAGATTACTTGTCTAAATCTTACAGTATACTATGAAACTAATAGGTAGTCAACTCGGGAGACCCATCTGCTCTCGGAAATGAAAACTTTGTCTCAACGAAGATCTTCTGGAGACCGTCCTCATGTCGTTCAAATTTGTAGTACACCTTGCCCAAGTCTTCAAGGCGGATGCGGTGGGAAAGCATCTGGTACACGTCCAGTTGACCGCTTTGAATCTTGGTCAACAACCCTTCCCAGTAAAGATGGACGGGTGCCTGGCCATTCCCAATCAAGCGGATTCCACGTTCCATCAAAGACCCAATGTTGAAGTGGTTCGTGTAGCCGACATATACTCCTGTGATGCCGCACCGGCCGAAGTTACGAACTCCTTCAATCATCTCATTGACAATCTCGCTTGTGTCGGTCTCAGCTCCTACCGCAAGCTCGATAGTGTGCAGCCAGCCCTTGGGATACTCCCCAGCAACACATTCGATGCCAACGTCAGGTCCCCGACCGCCGCACAACTCTTTCAGCTTCGACACGACGGTCTCCTTGTTGGTAAGGCCACTGGATAACTTCTTGAAGTCCACCACCTCCAGTTTGTCGCTGTGCTTCGCTGGCCAGCGCGATTTGATGTAAGACAGGCGCGGCTCTGTATCGATGAAAATGACTTTGGAAGCACCCTCGTCAATTGCAAAGGCGCCAGCCATTTGACCAATGGGACCGGCGCCCCAAATGGCAACCTGATCTTTCGGATATACCGCCGTATCTTTGACAGCATTGTAAGACGTTGCCAACACGTCAGAGAGGTACAAAGCCTTCTCATCCGGCACGCCATCTGGGATTTCGAGCAAGTTGACGTCACCAATGGGTACGCGAACATACTCGGCCTGACCGCCAGCGAAGCCACCCGTGAAATGAGAGTAACCAAACATGCCGGCTGTCTGCGAGCCATACATAGATTTCTCCATGGTGTTAGAGTTTGTCCGTTCGCATTGAGAAGAGAGCTTCTGTTTGCAATAGAAGCACTGCACGATGATCAGCAACGATGATTACAAAACGTTGAGAGGGTCAATTGCGTACGTTCCCGCAAGCGATCTGAAAAGACGCCACGTAACGGCGGCCAATCTTGACTTTTTGAACTGCAGAGCCAACCGAATCGACAACTCCACAAAATTCGTGTCCAAGAATGTCGCCCTTGTTCATCTGGACGACCGTGCCGTGAAGAAGGTGGAGGTCGCTTCCGCAGAGGGTACTACCGGTAACCTTCAAAATGACGTCGCTGTCCTCTATAATCTTGGGTTTGGGAACGTCAACTACGCATAATTAGTCGGTTTGATACCCTTTCTAATGCCAGACAGACTTACGAATTTCCACCTTATTCTTTCCCTGCCATACCAGCGCCTTCATCAAAGTGTCGCTATCGCCAGATTCGTTGTAGTTTGTGACATCTTGTGCGGTAATGGAGTCGTCCTGGTGGCCAACGGCCTTTTCTGCTAAGAAAGCTGCTTGTGACGCCATCTTCCGATTGGATTCTATTTCGAATGGGTTACGTCCTTGAAGTTCTTCGGTGTTGAAGAAACGACAAAAAGGGAGACGCTACTTTGGACGTTGCGGGCACGGCGTCTTATATCAAGATGTGACTCAGGCCTGAGATCAAACACACTACATGTCGCCGGACAATGGTGAGATCAATCAACTATCATCAGACGTGGCACAACCCCATGACGGTGAGCAGCGTCATCCCGCACAGAAAGCCGACGTCATGGATTTTGGGGGCTATCTCGCAGGTGTGGAGTTGCGGAGTGAAGCATACCAATGGGAGTTTCCACCAGCATGTGCCCGTCTCTTTCCAGACTAGGGCACAGGCTCGCTTCCAGAGTTGCTATGTTATATTTCTTGAACGAGTAGAGCAGACCCGACAGAGTATCGACAATATGTCGGCATATCGACGTCAAATGTCAGCCGTTCTCGGGCGCCTGTACGGCAGTTCTGCTCGGTAATGAGCTCCAGCGAGGTTGCTGACTGTCTTCCTTTGTGTCGACTTGGCGTCACCTACACATCAGGTGGCTTAATACGTTTTCAGTGGCTGGACCCGCAGCTCAAGCCTCAATTGCAATACCGGCGGGCCGCAGTGAGAACGGAACTGGCTGAAGTTCCGTGTCCCATTCCGTGGTGCCGCCCACGCGCTTTCTTCTAGGTCGCGTCACTGGGGTTGGTCGGGAAAACGGGGGACCCGGGCCGTCGCTCATCGGCTCACGTAGGTACCTACTCCCGGGCACGGTACAGGAGTGGTATTCAGGCGCTCGCTGTCGTGGTTGGTGCAGTCACTGTTGACACCGGACTGGGTATCCCGGAAGGTGTTTGCGTCCGCAGAGGACAAGTCGTCTTATTTTTTCGGGTACCGTGTTGTGTCTATTTGACTTTTGGCAGGCATTGCTGTGTTGCTGTGCCTTTAAGGTGAAGGGCTCTGTGGCCAGAATATTCCGTTATTTGAGTGGTGTCCATAGTACAAGCTTTCGAACTGCTTATTTTATACTCTGGGCGAGGCTATCGCGATACCGACTAAGCATGAGATTCGCCGTCTTTGGTCTGACCGTGGTTAGTGCCGCGACAGCTCTCCAGATCGGAAAACAAGCTACGCCACACCCCAAAGCGACTTGGTCCACAATTTCTATGGCGAAACCCATTCACAACAGAAACAGCTGAGACCTACTGTGTACACGTACGCCTGCGAAGCATCCAAACCGTTCTCTACCAGCCAATACACCCTTCACGATCTGTTCGACAAGCCCCCCACTGGACTGTTCCATTGGGCCGAGGGCCTCAAGGGGTTCTTTTCCGGCCGCAAGTACCCCGGTGGCTGGGCTAGCGTGGACCGACACATGTATGATCGAAATGTACGGATACTCATGATGGAATATGCTTAGTTGCTGGTACGCGTCCGCGAGTGGACGAAACCCAGGAGCGCGTCAAAAATAGCTTCAGTGAGGGTCTGCTTGCCGTCTTCGACAAACCGACCACATACGAAGGACAGCTCACTTAATGCGTTGAAGTCCCGCGGATCCAAAGGCTGTCAATCGGGCGCTCGACGAGAAACGCATGGCCATCTTCGCGCCCGGGGCACTCTACCACATTCTCCATCTGTTTGTCACCGACGACAGCAATTGCGAAACTGTGTCAGAGCTGTTGTAACGTTGCCTACGGTACACACTCCAAGCTAACTCATGGACTAGCCGAGCTCGCCGACCTCAAAGACTACAGCTCTACTGCGAAGCACGGGGCGGTTGCAGCGTGGCCTATTGACCACCGAGCCCCAAAACTGTGGAACATGAGAGAGGAGTCTGTGACGATAAAGCTCAGGTTCTGAGGTTGATCAAGCATACACCCGGGTCGACTCAGGGGGGAAAGTCGGGCCAGGATGGACAATCGCAGCCTACAAGTAAGCAAGAGGTCAAAGACGAGGTATGAGGCCGGGCGATTACCCAGTACCGCCCAACATGTACCTCTCTCGGTGTCTGCCAGGGACCAGGACTTTAACCTTCTTTGGCGGGTCAGGGCCTGCGTCCAACCAATCGATCAACTGTCATTTCAAAGCTCGCCTCTTCCATGATAAGAGTCATGGCGTCATGCCTTCGTCAGAAGACACTCTCTAAATTGTCCCCCTCAATGGGAGTGAGTTGTAACCAGTAGTATTGGTTGACGCAAGGTGATAGTCCAGTTCTGACTTAGTGGTTGAGGTTCGCACAGCTTCGCTGCAGCCCCCAGCACCTCACAGCGGTCTTTACCCCTCCCTCTCCCAACTTACCAACCTATACACTCTGCTCCAGGTCTGGAATACCACAATACGAACTTTCAATCAATGCACCGTTCCAGAATAGTCTCCTACGCAGTCACCTCTGTGTTCCGTCTACAACCCTTGTCGAGGGCCTTGTCTTACAGCATTCGAGCCATGACCGACTTCAAGTTGAAATCCATCACCTCGCTTTCCCTCCAGGTTGGAGAGAAACGGGAGGTTGAGGTCGAGGGCGTCGATGGAGCAAAGGTACTCCTTGTCAACGCCGGTGGAAAGATACAGGCTCTCGGCCCCAAATGTACCCACTATGGTGCTCCTCTCGTCAAGGGAGTCTTGACATCGTCTGGGCGCTTAACTTGTCCGTGGCACGGAGGTTTGTGCCCTGGAAGATTATTTTGGACTAAGACGCGCATGCTGACTTGCCCTAGCGTGCTTCAACGTCAAGACTGGAGACGTCGAGGACGCGCCCGCCCTCGATGCTCTTCCCGTCTTCAGTGTCGCTGAACGTGACGGAGCAGTTTATGTCTCCGGCGACGAAAATACAATCAAAGGCGGTCGGCGGAAACCCAATTTCAAGTGCAATATCGTCAGCGAAGTTCAAGGAGAGAGGGTTGTCGTCGTGGGCGGAGGGTCTGGCGCCCTGGGTGCTGTTGAGGGCTTACGGAACGGTGGGTATCAGGGCCAACTTACCGTCGTCTCTTCCGAGGGCTATCTGCCCATCGATCGCACCAAGCTGTCGAAAGCGCTGTTGACGGACATTGATACCCTACAGTGGCGAAACAAGGATTGGTATGAAAGTGGCTCTGTGGAATGGATCAGTGACGAGGTGACGAATGTTGATTTCTCAGAGCGTAAGGTCATGACAGCCAACGGGAAGACCTTCTCGTACAGCAAGCTCATTTTGGCCACTGGTGGAACTCCCCGGGGACTCCCTCTCCAGGGCTTCAAAGTTCTCGGCAATATCTTCACTCTGAGGACCGCACACGACACGAAGAAGATTGTCCAGGCTATCGGGGACAAGGGTAAGAAGATTGTCGTGGTTGGGTCTTCTTTCATTGGCATGGAGTTTGCCAATGCCACCGCAAAGGATAACTCTGTCACTGTGGTGGGCATGGAGAAAGTTCCTTTGGAGAGAGTCTTGGGAGAGCAAGTCGGGGCGGGCATCCAGAAAGCCCTCGAAAGAAACGGTGTGACATTCCACATGTCTGCTGGTGTCGAAAAAGCCGAGCCCTCCGATAGCGATTCATCCTCTGTGGGCGCCGTTTATCTCAAAGACGGAACCAAACTGGACGCTGACCTGGTTGTTCTTGGAGTCGGTGTCGCGCCTGCTACAGAGTTTCTGAAGGAGAACAAGGTCATCCGACTCGAGCAAGACGGCTCAATCAAAACGGACGAGAGTTTCCTCGTGGTTGGCCTCAAGGACGTCTATGCCATCGGCGACATCGCCACGTACCCCTATCACGGTCCAGGCGGTGATGGACGTTACACGCGAATCGAGCACTGGAACGTGGCGCAAAATGCCGGTCGTACCGTGGCCAACAACATCATCAACTCTGCAGTGTCACCGCCTCGCTTTATCCCCGTCTTTTGGTCTGCGTTAGGCGCCCAGCTAAGATACTGCGGAAACACCATTGGTGGCTGGGATGATGTTGTTCTGCAAGGTTCCGTTGAAGATTTATCCTTCGTGGCATACTACACAAAGGGTGAGACGGTTCTTGCAGTAGCGTCGATGGGTAAAGACCCAGCAATGGTACAGGCTGCCGAGCTGATGGCACTTGGTAAAATGCCTGAGAAGACAAAGATTGCAAATGGGCTAGAAATAACTACCTTGTCTGTAGAGTAGACTGTTTGTTAAGTATAATTGTCGGTTGCGCCATGCCGTAGGGCATGCGGTAACTGTACGCGTTGCTACATACGTGGCAACATGCCCTCTGCACCCTACTGGCGATAGGTGCTTGGCATCTGGCGCTAGCTACAGTTAATTATATAGTAATTAATAAGTAATTGCTATACTAGAGATCTAGAGCTTTATATAATACCTCATATTATATAATATAGGAATAATGAGAATAAATAACTAGAATACTACTTTATACCTATATAGTAAGATTATATATAATATATACTACCCTTTAGATAAATCAACACTAATTAGTAGTTAACCTTTTTATTATACTACTATACTATAAATTAGTAAGACTTATTATAATAGAAGAAGCAATTATAAAAATCTTATATCTAAAGTTTATATAAAATAAAGGATTATAAGATTTATTACTTAGATGCTTCAGATCCTCCCCACTTTAAGACCTTACTAAGAGCTTCTAAATTATATACTAATTCCTTATAGATAGTTATTATTATAATACTAATAATTATACTTAATTTAATTTTAAAATAAGATACTCCCTAATAGCTACTATTAAAAGGCTAATAATTATACTTAGTTTTTACTTATAGGAATATATTTAATAAATATAATAATCCTCTTTAAGTTATTACTAGAATTTTAATACTAGAGATTTATAGTATTTCTAGCCTTAAACCCCTTAAGAAACCTATATAGCTTCTTGAAAATTCTTCTAATAACTCCTACTTCTATAATAATATTTAAATTAACTCTTATAAGTAAAATACCTACTTTAAATACCCCTATACTTATAATAATAGTACCCTTAGGTATCTCTATCCCTATAAAGTTCTATTAATATTTTAATCTAACATTTTTCAACTAAATCCCTATTTTTAACTATAAGAATATTATAAATAAAAACTCTATAAAAATCTCTATCTATATAGTATACTAAGTAGCTTTTTATATATATATAAGACTTTATAGCCTAGAATTCTTCTAGATATTTAAAAGTAATTTTAAGAATTAGTTTTTAGTAATTTAATAACTTATTAATATCTTTATATTATACTATTTTAAAAACTACTTTATCATTAATAGTATTAAAATTAATATAGATAGTAATTGAATTTTTATAATATTATACTAACTATTATAATAATAAGAGTTTATTCTATAAACTTATAAGGAGCTTTAAGAAATTCTAAAATATTATATTAGTTTTAAGAATAATCTTAAAAAGTATTCTAAGTGGATTAATAACCTTATATTAGAAGAATTAGATTTGATTCTGTTTTTCTATAATATTTAATTTAAAGTTAAATATATAATATTAATAATATTCTTATAATAAGAAGTTAAGAGGAAATATTTATAACTAACTTGAGTAGTTTATATACTTATAGTATAAGATAGGAGATTTCTATTATAATAATTAATTTTATAAACTTCCTATTTAACTATTTTAAAGCTTTTTTAATACTAAGAAGAATACTAAAAGTATATTTTATATCTTATTTTTATTATTCCTTTTAATAATACTTTAGCTAAATATCTTATAAATATTATAAAGTTATATAATAAGAGTATAAAGTATAATAGAAGTTTATATAATATATTTGAAACTAAGATCTATATCTTTTATAATTACTATTTCAAGCTTAATATTTTATATTATATATAGGTTGGTATATTCTTAATTATACTAAAAGATTAAACTTTTAAATATTACTTTAAATATCTAAGTAATCCTAGTTTTAATTTATAGTTTAAATAGATAACTTATTATATTAAAGACTATCTTGAAAATAATGAATATTAATAGTTATATTTCTCTAACTAATAAGATATAATACTTCAAAATATTATAGCTAAGAATTCTAATAATAATAAAAAGAAAGCTCTTAAGGTCTTTATATTTAAACTTATTTATATTTAAAAGGCCTTTCTACTCAATCTCTATATAGATATAGTATTCTACTTCTAATTTATTAGTATATATTATAATATATCTAAATACTAGTTAGTCTTTTTTAGCTTTATAGTAATATTTCAAAGTTTTTACAACTAGTTGAAATTAACTATAAGTAATATTATATTAATCTAAAAGTTATAATATATTTAAAATAGTAGAAATAATAATTAGAAGTAGATTAATAATTAATTTTAAATTAATTATATATATAATTCTCCTTAAAAGTACCCCTAAGGTGTTATACTATATAATACTTAATATTCTATCTATATAGTTTTATAGAACTTATAACTATTTATTCTAAATAGTATTTATCCCTTCTATTTAATTATATATAAATATTCAAATAAGAAGTACTATATATATAGTAGAATAAGTTGCTAATTTATAAGATATATTTTTAAAAAGAAGTATACTTTATTCAACTAGTATAAATTAAATATTAACTCTAGAGTATATTTTATAATAATATATTAAACCTTTTTTATAAAGTATAAAAGTATTAATAGTTTAGATAATAACTTTAAGAATCCCCCTTAAGATTATAAGTCTGATAATATTATTATATAATATTAAATATAGTATAGTTTTAAAGATAAGATTACTACTCCTTCTAAATAATTTTTAATATTATTTTTTAGTAAAAACCCTATTACTCTCAATAGAGGCAAAATTATAAGAATCTTCTAAGATTAAATAATATTCTATATTCTTATTTAAAGTAGTACTTCTAATAGTAAAATTGATAAGAAGGGTAGTATTATAGTCTTTATATTTATATTTATATTTAAAAGCTATTATCTAAATACTATATTTTGAAATATTTTATCTAATTTAAATACTAATAACTTCTTAACTATTAGGTATTCTTAGTTTACTATATTTAAATAGATAGTTAACTTTTTTATAACTCTTAAGCTCTTATAGGATGAACTAGTAATAATCTCTTTCAATAATACCTTTCTAATTATTATACTTTTAAAGTATTTAAGAAGTATTATTATTAGTACTAAATATATTGTATAGCTTCTTTATACTTTTATTTTCCTATTTATAGTTATATTAATTTTAACTTTAAGGTTATTATTAATATTATCTATATTAATAGCTATTTTGTATTTTATATTATTAATGCTATAATGATATTTAATATAATTTGATTTTTACTAAATATCTTAGTGAAGGTAATATGGGAGGTTCTTAAGATATACTGGATTCATATATATTAAGATCTTTCTGATTTTATTATTATTAATATAAGTATTATATTTTAATTTAAAGGCTTTAGATTCGAAGTAAAAATAATAAGATTAATAGTTTGTATTATTCTTCTTAAAGTATATAATAGTATTAGTAAGATTAAGTAATATTATATATTTTCTAATATATATATAAGATTTATTATAATAAGATGCTTATTACTATTTAAGAAGTATTCTTTTAAATAGTATATAAAGTAATTAATAATACTATTAAGCTTAATAGCTTTGTATTTATTCTACTTATTTTTAGTATATATTCTTACTTTATAGAAGATTTAGATTTCTCTCTAGATATTATTACTTAAGTTTATACTATATATAAAACGACTAAAGAGATCTACTAGGAATAAATTAAATGTATTATTAATACTATTTTAGTAATATATTATAGTCCTTCTACTTCAATCCTTAGTATATATATCATGAGACCTTATGAACAATAAGACTAAAAGGTAATACTAAATATATATATATAAAGAGGGGAAGGTCTTATAGCTACCTATATAGTTAAAAGATATCCTTATAGCTATAATTTAAACTATTGTATAATATAACCTAAGTAGCTATAAGCTACCCTTTAATACTTCCCCTCAAGCTGGACTTAAAAACTATTAAAATATATAAAACTAATCTAAAGCTTCTAGAATACTAGTTTTTAGCTAAAAACTCTAAGTCTAAGGAGTTTTTAAAAATAGAATACTTTTAGGATTAATAATATTAAAGTTATTTAATTAGATATTAATTAATCTAATTACTAGTAATTCTTTTAGAAGTAATTTTTAATTCAAACTATCTATTATTCCTAGTAGTCTAATAAAATCTTTATATTTAATAATATTTAGAATTTTAGTAAAGTTATTAATAGTTATATTAGTATTCTTAATAAGATATAGAATAATTATATTATTATTATTAACCTCTTAAATAATCTGTTTATATTAAATATTAATATTCTTAGAATTTTAGTAAAGTTATTAATAGTTATATTAGTATTCTTAATAAGATATAGAATAATTATATTATTATTATTAACCTCTTAAATAATCTATTTATATTAAATATTAATATTCTATATACATCTATTTTATTTAGAAGGTTTATACTATTTATCAGAATATTAGTATTATTAGTAAAGAGAATTATAAGTATAATAATCTATTGATTTAATAGTTATTGAATATATTATTAAATCTACTTAAGAAATATACTAATAGGTATAAAATTAATAAATTCTACTTCTATAGAACTTAGAATTATAATTATCTATTTTTTAGACTTCTAAATAGTAAGTAATTTAATAAAATAAATAATATAATTATTAGTAGATATATATAATAGTTTATTATTAGTAAAAGTAGTATTTATTATAATATGAAGAGCTACATTTATTATAAGATCTATTCTTCTAAATATAATACTATAACTAGTAATATTAATAAGGTATTAAAAGAAGTATTTAATAATATATTAATAAGTAAGAGAAGAACTAGTATTTACTTAATATAATTTACCTATAGTATAAGTAATATCTAGTTGAATACTAGTAGCTAACTAGTTGAAATATTAAGGTATTAAAAGAAGTATTTAATAATATATTAATAAGTAAGAGAAGAACTAGTATTTACTTAATATAACTTGCTTATAATATAAGTAATATCTAATTAAATACTAATAGCTAACTAGTTGAAGTAGCTAGTTTATTCTATATAAAGCTAGTAAAATTAATTGTTATATTTATCTTTTAACTATATAATCAGAAGGCTTTTATTAATAGCAAGAAGGGTTTTAATAATATAAAGTTTATAATAGCTAAAATAGTATAAAATAGAATTAATATATTTATATTAGAATAAGAAGATCTTTATAGTATTAAAGTAGATCTAAAATCCTAAAAACTAAGTCATAATATTAAGATCCTTAAGGAGGTATATAGTTTTAAATATCTTATAAACCTTTTTTATAATTCTAAATATAAAGGTAACTATAGTATTATTATTAATATATATAAAGGTATAAAGATTAAGAATCTTATTAATAAAAAGGTAAATCTCCCCTTAATAGGTATAAAGTTAATTCTTTTTATTTTAGCTATAATAACTTAGAACTATTAAAAAAGGTTCTTATAGAAGTTATATAAAGTCTTATAGAATAACTAAATTCTATTTATACTATTAGAATAATCTATAAATTAATAAATATAGATTTAAACGCCTTAAGGTATTAATATAATAAGAAAAGTAGTATTAAAATTATATATCTTATATAAGAGATAATAGAGTATAGTAATAGTAAAGAAGAAGTATATAGTAGTAGTAATTATTATAATAGTATAAACTTCTTAAGATAATTAATTATTCGTTTTATAATTATAATAAATAATCTCTTAAGTTTTAAATCTTATAATATTATTTAAAGTATTAGTCTTAATATTAAAAATCTATATATCTAAAAGGATTTTAGTATTAAAAGGTTTATTAATAATATAAAAGGTCTCTTTAGTAATTATCTAATTAATCTTAGTATTATATATAGCTTCTAATAAGAAAACTAGAGAAGACTTTTTTTACTTTTTTAATAATATAAGAAATAGAAGAATTTAAAAGAAGAACCTTTAATAATATTATAGTAATAAGAAGAATAATAATAATTAAAATATTTAGATTAATATAAATATTAGTAGTAAAATAAGTTTTCTTCTTATTATAAAGATAGAGATTATAAGTTTTATAATAATAGCTTAGTAGTTTTATTATAATAATATAATAAGGATAATTTAAAATAGAAATAATTTATAAGTTTTATAATAATAGCTTAGTAGTTTTATTATAATAATATAATAAGGATAATTTAAAATAGAAATAATAGGGATATCAGCTAGTTCTATTATTAATAGATTAATATTAAGATCTAGATAATCTAATTTTTACTTCTAAATAGTATCTTTAAAGTTATTATTTCTCTTATGATTTATAATATTAATAAGTTCTAGTTAAATAGTAGTAATAAGAAGAAGTAGGCTTTCTAATAATAGAATTATATATTTTATAATATAAGTATTATTAGTTTAATATACTTCTAAAGTAACTTTCTTTTCTTTTAATAAAAAGTCTTCTATAATAGTAATATTTTAATCTAAGATTTAATTAGAATATTAGATCTATAAGTTAGATTTATTAAATAGAATATTATAATTAATACTATTAAGTTTAATATAATTATTAAAAAGGTATAAAATAGTTTTATTAGAACTCTTATAAAAGTAAATCTTATAGTAGTAAAGAATTTTCTTTATATTAGAAATATAAATATAATAGATATAATTATATAAAGAATTATAATTAATAAGAAAACCTTTTATAACTTATATTTCTATCTTAATAGTATAGGGAAGATATTTACTTCTTTTTTTATAAATATAAGTAATATATCTAAATATATAGATATATTTAATATATAGAAGTTTATAATTCTTAATTAGGTTTAACTTTCTTATTATAACTTTATAAGAATTACGCTTTTTCTTATTAATTGAAAGTAAGAAGTTAAAAATCTAAATAATAATATTCAATATATAGTTTTAGAATTCTCTAAATAGACTATTATTAATAAGTATAATATAAACTGTTTTAATAATAGTCTAGTTAGTATATTTTATTATTCTATTTATTAATAATATATAAATAGTAGTTAAATTAAACTGAGTATTTACAAAGTAGAAATTTCTAAATACCTTCTTAAGCTCTAAAGTATTATTATAAATTTATAATTTTATAGTTAATATAGTTATATTAGTAAAAGTATTATTAAATCTCTTAATAGCTTTAAGTATAATATAATAATAATAAGTTTTACATAAAACAAACTAGTAGTAATTACTATAGTAATTAAGAAAATAAAAAAATATACTTCTTACTTATTATTAATAATAACTTAATTTTAATAAGATTAGAATAAATTTCTTTATCTATTTAAATAAAAAAGAGAGGGGTATTATAAGTAATAATTTCTATAGACTTGATAAGGTAATATATTTTATAGTAGAAAGAATTAATCTTCTCTTAAGTAAATTATATATCTATATAATAATAGGTTTTAATAATTTATAATAAATAGGTATAGATAAAGTATTAATATATTATCTTAAGTATAAGATATATCTTTATTTTAATTCTAATTAAACTAAAAGTAGTATTAATAAGAATAGTAGTATTATTAGATATATTAATAATATAGATATTATTTATTTAATAAATCTTAGTAAGATTTTAATAAGATTAAATATCAATAAGGTTTATAATATAGTAATTATATTTAATATAGCTTTTTTAAAGTCTATTCAAACTAAATAGATTAATAAGATTAAAAAGTTATATTTAACCTTTTTAATAGTCTAATTAATAGGCTTAGAGGGATTCATAAGATCTTCTATTTAAAAGAAGATAGTACTTATACTTTTTAATCTTATTAATTTATCTTTAGTAGTAGTAAAAGGTTAGAAGTTATTATAAGTATTACATAATATAAAGAGAATAAGGTTATTAAAAATTAAGTTAGAATAATTTAAATTAATTATAATATCTAAGCTTATAATAGCTTTATTATTAATTATAGTATTTACTATTTTAAGTATTATTGATAATTTCTAAATAATAAGACTAATAATAGCTGAACTTCTAATAATACCTATAGATCTTTCAATAAAAACTAATAAAATTAATCTTAAGGTTATTATATTAATATAATTCTTATTATATATATACTTTATAATATAAACTAAGATTTATTTATAATACTTATAATTTATAAAGATAAGATCTAAGTGAGTAATCTAGTATTATAAAGCTAAGTAATTCTTCTTATAATAAGAATATTTATTATTCTTCTTTTAAATAAGAATACTATTTAAAATACTACCTAATAAGTTATTACTACTAGTAGTAGTTATTTTATAATATAAGATAAAACTTATTTTTTCATTCTTTATTTTAAATAAAAATATAAATAGTTTTAATAATATTAGTTTATTTAAGCTTCTTATTATTATTAGTAAAATACTTATAGGTATTAAGTAGTTTTAATTTAAAGTAGTTAAAGAATATAATAGCTTAGAAATAATTAGTATTCTAATTATAGAGGTTTATAATATAAATATATAAATATTAAATATACTTAAGAGTATTATAAAGAGTCTTATAGTTATAAGTATTACTTTCAGTAAACTTGTTAATAAGAGTATTAATAGTATCTTTAGAAACCTTAGAAATATACTTCTCTAGTATTCTTATAAATATATAAGGGTTATTATTAGTAGTCTAATTAGTATTGAATAGCTTATTAATTAGTATATTATATAAAACAATATGTAAGTTATATATTACATAATAATTATTTTTCTATATTATATATATTAATATATTAGTAGTAGGTTTAACTATATTAGAATTAATATACTTCTTTATTTAGTTTACTTAAAATATTATATTAATTAGTATATATTATAAGGATTAATTAGACTTACTTCTTAACTTTAGAATAAATAATATAACTATCTTATAGTTAGAAGAATTAGTTATAGTAAGATTTAAAAGCTATAAGATATATAATTAAAAATATTATTATTTTTCAAATTATTTAAAAGATTAATTAAAAAGTAAAGGAGGGATTATTTAGTTTGTAAATATTAATCCGTTATTTAAATAGAAGTATTTTAAAAATAAAAAGAGATATTACTTTATTTATAGGTAATAAATTAATTATAACCTAAGCTTATAACTTATAAGACTTTACAGGCTAATAAGGTTAAAAAGTCATACTAAATATATATATAAAGAGGGGAAGGTCTTATAGTTACCTATATAGCTGAAAGGTGCCCTTATAGCTGTAGCTTAGGCTGTTATATGATGTGGCCTAGGTGGCTACAAGCTACCCCTTAATAGATTATAAGGAGGTAAGGAGTTTAGATGCTTTTAAAGAGAATTAAATATAAGGTATAAATAAAATATTATATTAGAATAACTAGGAGATCTTCATTTAAAGATATCTTTTTAAGTAGTACTTTTTAATTATTTTGAAATATTTTAAGATATACCTACTTATAGCTATAGAGTAATATAAATAGTTAACTAAATAAAGTCTTAAAGATTTAACCTTCTTAAGGACTTTAAAATATAGATATTAAGAATTCTAATAATAAACTTTAGTTATAAGGTGAATTAGATATTAGAAAATATTTAAAATATAAAAAAGTAGAAGCTTTTATTCTAGAAGTCTTGTAGTAGAAGCTATTATTATTATTTATATTTTATTTAATAGTACTTATTTATCTATATACTAAGGTTATAATAGTAACTAAATAGGTTTATCTTAAGAGTTATATTAAATTATACTTTTAGAGTAAAGTTAGTAAGATTTTTATAAGAAGTTTAAAAGTTTTGAAATATTACTAGGTTTATATTAATAAGTTTAATAAGTATAAATACTTCTTA
>QAPF01000766.1:0-18844 GCA_004367935.1 Colletotrichum sidae | reverse complement strand
AAATATTACTAATAGATAAAGCTATTAGTATAACTAAGAAGTATAAGATTAAAAGAATAAAAAGGAATCTAATATTTAAAAGTAGGATATTTAAAAATAATTCTAAATACTTCAAATATATATTAAAAGTAACTTATTAAATACTACTTGATCCTTTTAAAATATTATATATATTAAAATCTATAGTAGTTATTAGCTAATAGTTAGAAAGGCTTAAGATAGTATTATTAAATAAGATGACTTAAGGTTAAAAATATTATATTATATACTATTAATATAATATTATTATAATCCAAAGATTTAAAGTAACTATAGTTATAGTAGTTAGCATAAGGTAGGTTGGGGTATAGATTCTAGCTGGATGCTAAATGTTGTTTATATAAAGCAAAAGGCTTATAGAATTAATTAAGAAGGAGTTTTATTATCTATAGAGAGATATAATAGATACTTATAGTTCTTAGTCTCAGAAGATCTTTATAATATAGCTATTGATTTCTTTATAGAGATAGATATATAGTAATTATATAAGATATTTAGTTATTCAAATATTTGAAAGTTAAATAATAGTTTTAATAGAATAAGTAAAATTATAACTATTAGTAAGATTAAAATAATTATAAGAAACTACTCTTAATATTAAACAAATAGTAAGATGCTATATTAATTCAAATTCAACTTTAAAGATAATTATAAGTTTAATATAGAGATTATTATTAGAATTATATATTTCAATAGTCATAGGTTTATACTATATACAGTTAATATATTGATAGTATTTAAGGTATAAGGTTTATAAGGAGTATTTCTATAGAAGATATATAATATATATCAAAAATATATTAGATTAATATATATTAAGATCTTTTAGATAGAATTATTATTAATATAAGATATAACTTTACTACTAAAAACTTTAAAAGAAAAACTAATAGTATAAATAGTAAAGTAAAGATTATACTAATTAAAATTTATAATAGTATTAATAAGGTTAAATAGTATTATACTCCACTATAGAAAGTATATAAGATTATATGTAGTAAGATACTAAAAATACTAAAAAATAAAATATTCCAAAATATTATTAAAATAATTAATAATATTAATAATCTTAATAGTTTTATACTAATCCTATTTATCCTTAAAATATATCTATACTTCAATATAATATTATTATTATTTCTGAATATAATAAGATATATAATTAATATTTATAAAATAATAGAAGAAATATATAAGATCTATATATAGTATTAGGTTTTAAATATCCTAAGGATATATAATAGTTCTTTTATAATATCTATCTACTAGTTCTTATTATAATTAGATATATATATCTATTAAGAATACTAGAGTTATATTTAAATCCTTTAGATTTATTTTAATTAATAGAGAGATATATATTATAGAGATAAAAGGGGAGTTTAATATCTTTTAAATAATAATAATCAAATTATACTACTAGTTTTAAATTAAAGAGAATACTAATAAGAACTTTTATAATAATAAAGTTGAAGGAAAGGTTCTATTTAAAGAAATAATTATAATAGTAATATTTAAAAAGAAGCTAAAGTAATATAGATAACTATATAAGAATAATATCTTTATTATAAAAACTAATCTTTCTAATACTATATATTATAATATTTACTTTATAATAAAAGAGGTAGAAATACTAGTTAAAACTATTAATTTCTACTAATATAGCTTTATTATAATACTCAATAAGCCTTTTAAAAGATTATATTCAATAGAAAGAGGAAACTCTTTTAATAAAAAGAATACTATACTTTAAATATTTCAGAATTTAAAAATATAAATAAATAAGGATCTTTAGACTTAGATTTATTAATAAAGTTAATAACACTAATAATATATGATATAAGAAGTTACAACTAGTTATTAAGAAATTTAATAATTAGAAGAAAACTAATATTTTCATATAATTACTTATAATATAATAAATTAGCTATTACTTTATATTAATATCATTAATAATACTATATTCTAATATCCCTATAGAAATCTATTTCTATAATATTACTTAATTATATAGATAAGTAGAAATACTATTAAATTACTTCATTTTAATAAAACTATTTATTAACTTATAGTAAGTATATTTAGAGAGTATTATTATTATTATTATCTAATTATTATATAGCCTTATAGTATTAGATATATACTAATATATAATATTTTCTAACTATTATAAAAAGAAACTAGAAATAAAAACCTTATTATATAATTTATACTTTATAATCTTTAGAATAAATAACCTATATTTTAATATTATAAATCCATAAATAGATAATACCTTTAGCTTCTACTTATTTAAATTTAATAATAAAGAAGATAAAGAGTTTTAATAATTAGGATTTATAATCAAGTTAAAGTTAATACTTAAAAATAATAAGCTTCTTATTTTTGATAGAAGTATAATAACCCTTAAGAATAATAGTAATATAACTTTTGACTAAAAAGGTTAAAATAGAAAGATTAAACTTATTAATTATACTTGTAATAAAGTAAAGCTAGTATATATTAAATAATAAGTATAAGAAGTATATTTAACCTCTATATACTAACTAGAAATATATCTTAATCTTCCTACTATAATTTAATATTAAGACTTAATAGAAGAAGATATTAAGAGACTTAATAAGTATCTTATATAAAAGATAAATAATTTAAAATAAAGCCTAATATTCATTCCTATTAATATTAAAGAGAAAAAAATCTATATCTTTATCAATAAATATTTTACTAATAATAAAGGTATAATATTCTAATTAGAATTTATTATTATTTTAAGAATAGAGAGAAATAATAAGAATAGTAATATCTTTAAACTTAAAAATAATATTACCTACTTCTCTCCTATTAAATTGAAAAAGGGTATATAAAGAATACTAATTTCTAAAGTTTATAGTATAACTATAAGAATTAATATAAAATATATAACTTCTATTACTCTTAAGTAAATAACTAAATATCTAAAAATACTAATACCACTAATAGTAGTTTATACTAACTCCTACTTTTTCTATAAATATTTTATTAAGTTAAATATTACTAAAGAAAAGTATTTCATAATTAATATTATAATATTCTAATAATTATATAAGTAAAGAGAGATCCTTAAGATCTATTAGATTAATAATAAAAACAACTTTATAAATAATATAACTAAGGGATCTAATAATTAAACCTTTAAAAGATTTATAATAATAAATAAAGTAATAATATAAAAAGAAAAGTGGATTATAAGAGCTACTAATAGTAATAAGAAGAAGAAATAAAATTAAAAAAGGCATCTAGAATAATAAGAAGAAGATAATAGAAAGAAAGAGAAGTATAATATAGTAGGAGCTTAAGGCATTTAATATAATATTAAATGAAAAGTATATTTTTATAAAGAAATACTATTTATAGTATTTCCAATNATTTTTTACAGTTTGTAATACAATTAAAAAGACTTATACAACTAGAGACAATTTTATACTACTTTTGTATTTTATACTATTTTTATATTTTATACTACTTTTATATTTTATACTACTTTTATATTTCATACTACTTTTAACGTTTTATATACTTTAGCTATAAAAGAAAATATTACTAGTATTAAGTTAAATATAATATTAAAATAGCTTAAGCTATAGTAGTAAGTAACTAAGCAGTCGACCTATTTATTTAGATTAATAAGAATAGAGGGATAATTATATAGATTTATCCCTATAATATAGAGCATATATATGCATATTATAACATAGATATAGATATTATAAATAAAGATAACTAGTTATATACTATTTATACAATCGATCGATTATAATATTTACCAGTTGTAAACCAATAGTTACTACTTGAAATAGTATTATAAATAGAATAAATAACCTAGAACTCTATATTCTATATTAGAAATTAGTAATACAAATATAGCTAAACTCTAAAGGATATACTAATAAAGCTAAAGAAGTGATTTTAGATATTTTAAAAGTTAAAATAACTCTTTTAAATTATAAGTCTAATAGTAATAGCTATTATCTTTCTAATTTAATTTATATTAATATTAATCCTTTTTTTTAGGAAGTTAATTAAAATCCCCCCTAGGATTTTCTTAACTATTTGAAGATTTTATTTATTTTTAATAAGTATAGTATTTAATAGTTATAGAATAGTCTATATTACTAATTCAATAGACTTTTTTAAAAAAGAAATCTTTTAAGTTAAATAAAGGTATAGATATTATCTAATATAATTTAACTAATTCCTCTATAATTAGATAAGGTATATAAGTAATTAGAAATATTTGTAATAATCTAAATAGAAAGAATATATCAGACTTAATATTAGATAATATAGCTTATATTGAAAACCTTTATATTAATATTATTGTAAGAATTCTACTTTTTAATAAGACCCAAATCTAATATATAAACTTTCATTATACTTTTAGATTTAATCTAATTAACCGATTTATTATTATAAAATAATTATATAGAAAGTATAATTTTATACCTTTTAAATATAAGTTAGCTTTAAACTATCTTATAGTGTATTTAAATAGTTTAAATATTATCTTAAAATCTTTAAGTATACTATTTTCTTCATTTTACCTAAAATATTTCTCTTAGAAATATAATCTAATAATACCCATATATAGTACTTTTAAATAAAATACTTTAAATAAAATATTCTTAAGTATTTAGTTTTTAACATTTAAGAAGTAAGAATTATAAGACTAAAGTAATTAGATTATTCTTATTATATAAAAGCCTATTCTTAATAGATTATCTTTAAACTAACTTTAGAGTTATATTTAGTTTATCTATTTTACTATATTACTTAAGATCTATTTAACTTTCCTAGAACTTTTATAAATAACTCCTAGGTACTTATTACTAAAGATGGATTTTCAAGCTTATTCTTTATATTTATATTACTTAATAAAACTTGTAATTTATTTATTTAAATATTACAAATATTTAGAAATTAAATAAAATAATAGAAAGGTCTTTTAATATATAAGATTTAATAAGATAGTAAAAGAATTATAATAGTTATTAATAGAGAAATTAGTTATTAAATATAAGTAATAGAATAAGAGATTAATTTTAAGCTATTTCTTTCCTATACTAAAGAGTTAGTTAGAATAAGTAAGTATATTAGAAAAAACCTAATTATTTAAAGAATAAAAATATCAGAAGCTATATGACTACTTTTTAAAATTTAAATAGAGTTAATTTAAATAGTAGTTATACTATGTAATATATCTCTTAATATTTAAAATAACTAGAGATTACTATATAAAATTAAAGAAACCTAGTTTAAATAGTATTTTTATTAGTAAGTATTAAAGTATATTCTAAGCCTTTATTAAGACTTATAACTTTACTAGAGATAAATTTATATTTATAGAGATTCAATATACCTACTTAAGAAATCTTATAAATAAAATATTATAAAAAGGCTATTTAAAGTTAAATTTAGAAGATATATTAGATACTTAATAGATTATATTCTAAATACTAATAATTTCTATAAGATTTAAATCTCTACGTTTTAAAAGATTATTATTACTTTAAATATTAAATTTAATAAGATAAGATTTTACTTAAAATAGGATTTATATAGTATACTTATAAAAAAGTTATAAAACTACTAGGTGAATTAATAATTAAAAAAGAAAAAGACTTTATTCTTGAATAGTTAGAAATTGAAAATAATAAGAATACTTAATAAAGAAGTCTTTCTTCTACTAATTATCCTATTAATCCTAGAGGTAGCTTAAGATATTAAGTTAAGCCTAGAGTTAGTTTTGAAAATTAATAAGAAGAGTTTAATTATATTTAAACTAATATCCAAGCTATTAAGACTAATTTCAGATTCCAATTAGTTTTAATTAGAAGAAGTAATTTTTAATAGTAGTTAGAATTTAGAAAGTATATTAATAATTAGAAAATTAGATAGTATACTTAAAATTAGAAATTTAATTAATTAAAAAGGAATACTTAATTTAAATAAATTAAATATAAATACCTTAGGATTCCTATTTAGCTAATTTAGAAAAAGCTAAAATATAGTTCTAAAGTTTAACTAATTAGAATAGTAAGTTTAACTATTTAAAAAATAAGCTAACTATATAGAAATAGATAATAATAATACCTTTAATCAGAAGTTAATATAAATAACTATATAATACTCTTAGAAATATAATAATAATATTATATATTTAATAGAGTATAATAGGATAGTTTTACTAATATTTATTTATCTAATTAATTATAGCAATTTAATAAGAATAGTTTTAATTTTTGATAGTATTCCTTATTATTTAAAATGTAATATTAAAGAAAAAAGATCTTTCTATTAAAATTTGAATATATATTATTTAACTGATTATATTATTAAACATTTAGAAAGATATTTTTAACTTATTATAATTACTATAAACGTTTTTATCAAAATAGTAAGGGCTAAAATTATAAAATTAAAAGAAAAAAATACTTAGTAGGAAATAGATTATTAGGATATTAAGATTAAGCTTCTTCTATTTAAATAAGCTTTTATCTATAAGATAGATATAAATAGTTATTTAAAGTGGTATAAAGTGAAGATTTATATATATAGAGATATATAATTTGTTAACTTATTATAAATTATATATATAGTAATACTAATTATCTAAATATTATAAATAGTCATAAGAGTTGTAATATAATTTAACTTTAGAATCTTATAGTTTGATATTATTAATATATTTCCAAATATTATAAGAGATTTTAATAGACTTCTAATAATAGTTAAACTATTAGATAAACTTAAGGTTATAGAGAAATATATAAAATTCAAATAGATTCTTTTTAAGTCTTAAGATATACTCTTTTTTAAATATAAAGCCTTCTATACTAATCTTAGATTATTAGACTTCTTATTATATTTAGAAGAATTTTATTTCTTTAAGAATAAGAGTTTAAATATTTATATTCTTTTCTATATGAGTAATATTCTTTTTTTATATTATAAGGTAGTTGAAAAAGGTATTCTTAAGATTATTATAAGTATAAAATATATTTGTAAACTAAAGGAATAAAATTTTATTAAGTACTTCTTAGGCGTTTAAATAATAAGAAATTAAAAGTATTAGAAGATTTATTTAGTTAATAATATATATATTACGAAAATTATGGATCGTTTAAATTTTGACTATAGACTAATTCTTATAATGTTATTTTTAGTAGTATCTGTTATTATAAATAGTAGTTAAATTATATATTCTAAGAGATTTATATATATTAGATAAAAGTAAATTTAATTCTTTAAATATTAATTATAATATAATTAGATGTCTTTTTTATAAACTTCCTACTTTTAAGATATCTTATAAACTCTTTTTAAATATATTAAGATATTATTGATTATATAATTTAGTATTTCTATAGCATGAGATTGTTAGTATTATAATTTGGAAACTTAGGAGGTATTAATAAGATATTTCAAACATTTCTAATTATTAGAGATACTCTTTTATAGATTATAAAGAAATTTAAAGAACAAATTATAATTATATTATTTCTTTATTAAGAAATTTAATTTAATAGAAAGTGATTCAATAAAGTACTATTATAATATTAATAATTAAAATAGAATTTCTTAGCTTTAAATATATTTCAAAAGAAACTATAATACTAAAGAAACTATTTTGAGATATTAAGTTTAACTTTAGAGATATTTAGAGAATATATTATAATAATTATTGAGTTATTAGGTTAGTTGTTTTTAACAATAAGTATCTATCTACTAGGTTTCGATATATAAATATTTAATAAATATAATTATATTAAGAATATTCAAAAGGGAGTGTTAAGTAGTTTATATATTTATAAATATAATACTAGTAGATAAGTCTATAAACACTTAATTTAAGAAAAATGCGAATAATTGAAAGTATTGTTTAACTCAATAGATCTATAAGTAATATCTTTGGGATTAGTTACAATAGATAAATAAGCCTCTTAAAGTTATTCCTATTTATTTGAATAAAATATATAAATAATTTAGATTCCTAAAGATTAATTATTTAATACAACATCTTAGTTATATTTACATAGAAAATTAGAAAGTAGTAGAATCTTTCAAATTATTTATAAAGAATAAAGTCTTGTATTTAGGCTTATATTTAATTTAAGATAGCTTATTTAAATTTAGAATTCTAAATAGGTGGGTAAAAAGTAATAATTAATATATAAAAATAAATTTAGAGAAGTATAGAAGATTCATTATATTTTTCAAAAGAAGGAGTTAATATTTAAACCTATCTAAAGGATAGAGGGAAATTATTAAAATTAATTATTAGGATATTAAAATTAAGTCTCGAATTCTTAAAACTATTAATAACTACTTAAGATTTTAAACTGTAATTTTTAGATCTTCTAATAATTATTTAAAATATAAAGTTTTAATTAATAGGAGACTTAGTTAAAATAATTAAAAGACTAAAAATAGGACTAGTAGTAGAAGGTTAGGTAGATAGTAATATTAAAAATAGTTCAATAATAATAAGTCATATAATAATTAGAATTCTAATAGTAGATTTAGAAATACTTCTATTCTTAAGGAAGACTAATTTAAATTGTTTCTATTATTTAAATTAAAATTTAAATTAGAATAATTTCCTTAGCTTACTAACCTTCTTATTTTTTAACTACAACAAATTAGATTTGAAATTAAAAGTTTATATTAAATTACTTATCTTATTACTATTAAAAATCAAAATCGTAATAAGATATTTCTTAAATATTTTATAAGTTTTATAAGAAATTAGAGTATAAGATCTTTTTAACTTAGTTTTATACTAATAATAATAATTAGAAAGTGAAATTTAGCTGCTCATTTTAATAATATAAAAATAACTTCTATAAAAAAGTATAAATTCTAAGTAATAAATAGTATAGGGAATAATTTAAATAAGCTGAATGTTATTAATAATTTTCATCTTAAGGAGTTAAGTATTATATTCCTCTATAACTCTTTCTAAATTACTTCTTTTGAAAAGAATAGACTTTATTAGGATACTTTTAGAAATAGTAGACTTCTTATTTAACTTAATTAGTTAATACTTAGTATTCTTAAGTTAATACTTAAGGTTATTTATTTTAGAAGAAGCCTTTTAATATCTAATTTAAATAGATTCTTTTCTAGTTTGAAATATAACCTTAATATACTTTTTCAGATATTTAATAGGTTTATTAGTATTATCTTCGTTATTCTTAATATAATTAGTAGTAGGTTTAATCTCTTCTTCTTCCTCTTTAATAATTAAAGGATTACTAATTAAGTTATTTTCTTTATCTTTAGAGTGAGTGGATAGAGTAGGAACGTTTTTAAAATTTCTATAAAGATATTTAATTCTAGTAGAAGTAGCTAACTTCTTTATTAGAATAATAATCTTCTTTAAAGGAGTAATTTTAATACTACTAGTTTTAGGTATTTCAAAAGCTTTAAATAGAAGTAAAAATATTAAGTATTCTAATAGTTTAGGAAACTTGGTAAAATATAACTAAATAAATAATTTAAGTCAATTTACTTTAAGTTTATACTATTATTTAAATATCAAGTCTATTTTAACTAGATGAATACTTATAATATTAGCAATCTAGCTTTAAATCTTAAAAGTTAAATAGTTATAAATAGAATCGGTAAGCTTAATAAGAGTATTGATACTAAGAAGTATAAAAGAAAAGTAATAACTTTAAATTTAATTAAATAATAAATAATCTAAAAGGAGGTATTAAATAAAATAAACTTCTTAAAAGGAATAAAAGAGAATATTTT
Organism: Colletotrichum sidae; assembly: GCA_004367935.1. Lineage (NCBI taxonomy): Eukaryota > Fungi > Ascomycota > Sordariomycetes > Glomerellales > Glomerellaceae > Colletotrichum > Colletotrichum sidae. The sequence continues at coordinate 9,007 of QAPF01000766.1, read as the reverse complement.
AAATGTTAGAAGTATGATTAATAATAGAATAAGAATGAAAAATACTAATTATAATTTTCAATTATAATTTCTAAGTATTATTTAGATTACGATTGATAAATATCTTTTTAAGCTTAGGGATAAATAAAGTAAAAACTAATTTAGAATTGCTTAATGAAATATTTAAATTAAAGTATATTAAGAAACTAATAACAATATTAAATAAATTATTATTAATTATTTTAGCCTTAATAATAGGGTTTAATTATAATTAGAATGTTAGTGATAATTGAAAATTGTTATTTATATTAGAGATTAATAGATAGAATCTATTTTGTTAATATGTAATATTAATAAGTATGAGAAGGTAATTATTAAAAATATTAGCATATAGGGGAAGAAAGAAACTAGTAGATAAAAAATAATAAATAGATTATTCAAAATATTTGAAAATTAAACAAATGATAATTTGGGAAGGAGCTAACTAATTGCTTTGATCAAAAATAAGATAAAGAATAGTTGAATATATAATAGATTAAAATAGGTTTATTATAATGAATTATCTCTTTTATTTAAGTATTATAAAGGCTATTTCAAGAAGAATTATTTATTTTTATTTATAATAGTATATTATTTAGGATAGTATATAAAGTATGAGGTTATCTCTAGTAGTTCTACTACTAGGGGGGTATATAAGAATAAGTATGGTATAGAGTCTGCTAAGTAGTTATATTGAAATTATATAAAGCCTAACTACTTTATTTATATATATTTGAATGCTTTATTCTAGTTTGAATAAATTATACCTTTTGATAAATTATATTTAGACTATATACTATATTATTTGTTTAATATATAATCTGAATTCTAAGGATTAAATAATTTTTAATGTTTAAACTATTATTATTAGGAGAAGGTTTATGATAATATTATAATTATTAAGTAAATCTCTTATTATCTCTTTATCTATTAAATAGATATAAGATATTAATAAATAGTAATAAAGAATAGTAGTTTATTATAAATCCTTCTCTCTTATTTATATTAATCTTATTATACTTATTATGATACTCTTACTTTACTAAGTTAGTAGAAATTTAGATTATGAATTTATCATATAATAAACATACATAATATTAAGTTAATAAACTATTCTAAATTTATCTTCCTTTTTTTATTTTTACTATATAGACTTCTAGAGGTTTTGTTAAGAAGTATTATAAATTTTTCTCTTTAGATTATTCCTTATTAATTCATAGTTAAATAGTAGTAGATAATATTAATAGTAGTAAAATACTATTAATCAGTATTAATATATTATTAGCAAATATTATAAGTAATTAATTGTATAAATAATATATAATTAAAAGTTTCTCTTTATAATATTTCTATCTAGGCTATAATATATATATATATATATATATACTATATACTATATGAATAAATCTATATAATAATCTTTCTACTCTTATTAGTTTAAATAAGTAGGTTAACTACTTAGTTACTTATCACTACGACTTTAGCCATCTTAGTATTATATTTAACGCAATAAATATATAAGAAATAACCTAAAGAAATATATGAAATTGATTATATTTTCTAAAGGAAAGTATTAAGATTAGTATTTATACTATAAATAAAGGGAAACTACTAAAGCTAGTTACTTAAATGCTAAAACTGAAACTCTTGTTTCCGAATTTCTTAGTAATTACCTAAAGTATAGAACTTTGAATAATAAGAAACCTGGTTAGAATTATTAAAAACTGAGAAATATAACTAGTAGTAGAGAACTAGATAAGTAGTAATACTTAAGATAATTGAATAATAATAAACTATATAACAATTAGAATCTTAATAGTAGAATTAGACATATATTTATTCTTAAATAAAACTAATTTAAACTTTTTTATTATTAAAAATATAGTTTAAATTAGATTAATTCTTTCATACTACTAACTTTCTTATTCTTTAATTATAAACTACTAGCTTTGGAATTAAATCATTAATTTAAATTATTCATTTTATTATTAATGTATTATATGTTCAGCCTCCTACCTAGTAGGTAGTTTTATACAATACTTAGTATTAAATCTCTATAATAAAAGAAAACCTAGTAATATACTATAGCTTATATATATCTCTATAGATAAATATAGTAAAAAGGATCTAGTAGTATAGCATTTAGTTTAAACCTAGTTCCAACTTAGAAATTATATATATATAGGTAATATAAGGTGATAGAGTAACAACTAGATATATAAACTTATTAGTATAAGCTGCGTAATAGTCTTAATAGTAGCTTCGAAGTATTAAACTTATTATAGTAATACTTATAATGTTAACTTATACTAACTAGCTACTAATAATACTACTAATATATCTTAATAATACTAGCCTTATAGATAAAAGAGAGCGATAGATTACAGACTAGTCTTCTCTTTATCTTATAATAATACTACTACTAATAATAATAATAATAATAATAAGAATATAGACTACTCCTAACTATTATTACTATACTTAACCCTTATAACCTTAATATAAATATTAATCTTATTAAAGCTATTAATAACTATAAGAACTATAGCTATTTTTATAAGGGTCTAAATAAGCTAGTATTATATAAAAGCAACTTTACTACTCTTTCTAGGCTTTTTAAAATAGCTATAATTAAGTTTAGCTTTAAAATATTACTAATAGATAAAGCTATCAGTATAACTAAAAATATAAGATTAAGAAAATGAAAACGAATCCAATATTTAAGCTAGTATTATATAAAAAGAATTTTACTACTCTCTCTAGCTTTCTTAAAGTAATTATAGCTAAATTTAACTTTAAGATATTACTAGTAGATAAAGCTATTAATATAGCTAAGAAGTATAGATTAAAAGAATAAAAAAGAATCTAGTATCTAAAAGTAGAATATTTAGTAATAATTCTAAATACTTTAAATATATATTAGAAATAGCTTGTCAGGTATCTGAAAAAATATATATATTAAAATCTATAATAGTTGTTAGCTAATAGTTAAAAAGGCTTAAGATAGTATTATTAAATAAGATAACTTAAGATTAGAAATATCGTATTATATACTGTTAATATAATGTTATTGTATAATATTCAAAAATCTAAAGTAACTATAGCTATAGCGGTTAGTATAAAGTGGGTTGGAGTATAAGTTCTAGCTAGATACTAAATGTTCTCTATGTGAAGTAAAAGGCTTGAAGAAGGAGAGGTTTATCTTTTACTCATTTTATTATTATCTAAAAGTTAAAAGATTTCAAGATATTCTTAAGTACTTTATAATTATTATTAGAAATTAGAATATAATATCTTTTTAAACTAGTTTTATACTAATAGTACTAATTAGAAAATAAACTTTTATTTCTATATCTAATAATATAGAGAGAACCTCTATAAACAAATATAAAACTTAAGTAATAAATTACATAGAAATTAGTTTTAATAAATTAAGTATTATTAACTTTTTTATTTCAAGAAATAAAACTTATTCTTTTATAGTTTTATTTGAATTGTTTTTTTAGAAAGAATAGATTTGATTAGAGTATTCTTAAATATAGTAGACTTCTTATTTAACTTCATTAGTGGATATTTAGTATTCATAAGTTAGTATTTAAAGTTATGTGTCTTAGAAGAAGTCTCCGAATTTCTAATGTAAATGATTTCTTAGTAGATTTAAATATAATCTTAATGTACGTTCCAAGATATTTAATACATTTCTTAATACTATCTTCTCTATCTTCTCTTAGTTTTCTTTAATAAAATGATTTTTAATTAGGTCATTCTTTTTAGTTTTAGAGAAAAATCAAAGAGTAGAGATATTTCTAAACTAATTATAAAAACATTTAACCTTAGTAAAAGTAGTTGATGTCTTGTTTATAATAGTTGATTTCTTTATAGTAGTAACTTTAGTATTATTTATTCTATGTATTTTAGAAACTTAGAATAATAGTAAGCGTAAAAAGTATTATTATAAATTTAGAAATTTAGTAAAATAAGATTAAATGAAAGATTATAATTATGATATATTAACTTTATATTACTATTTAATAGTTAAATTAATATTAGATAAGCAGATATTTATAGTATTAGTAATCTAGTTTTAGATCTTCAAAGTTAACTAGTTATAAGTAAAATTAGTAAAGTTAATACGAATATTAATAATAATAATAAGAGTTAAAAGAGAAAAACAATAGGTATTAATTTATTCATATTGAATATAATATATTGAAAGATACTAGGTAAAGTAAATTTCTCAAAAAGAATAAAAGAAAGTATCTTAAGTTTTAGAATTATTATTAATAATTTAGTAAAGAAAAAAAATATTTTAGTAAATTCTAATTATAATTTCTAATTGGTTTTTAAATGAGAGTTAAGAAGCATTTTTCTTAACTTAAGAATAAAATAGGTGAAAGTTGGTATAGGATTACTTAAGATATAAAATAAATTAAAGTATATTGAAATATTAGTAATAGTATTCAGAGAATTATTAGCAACTTTTGATAGGGTTAGCTTATAATTATAATTTCAGTAATAACTAAAATATGTTATTATATTTACAGTAAATATATAGAATCTATTTTATGAATATGTACTACTTATAAATATAGGGGAATAACTATTAAAAGTATTAACATCTAAGGGAAGAAAGAAACTAATAAGTAAAAAGAAGAATAAATAAATTATTTATAGTATTTAAATATTGACCTAATAATAGTTTTAGAAAGACCTATCTGATTACTCTTATTAAAATAAAGTAAGAAGTAGTAAAATATATAAAAAGTCATAATAGGTTTATATGATAATTCTATGATAATTCTGTTTTTCTGAATACTCTAAGAACTATTTGTATGAATATTAATTTATTTGTATTTTCAATAGTATACTATTTGGAATAGTGTATAGAATATAAGGTTATTCTAGTAGCTTTACTACTAAAGTAGTATATCAGAATAAGTATAGTTTTAAGTCTACTAAGAAGCTATACTAGTTTATAGAAAGCCTAACTAGTCTATTTATAGATATTTAAGTGTTTTATTCTAGTTCAAATAGATTATACTTTTTAATAATTTATATTCTGTTGGGGCTGGGTCTAAACCAAACGCCGCACCACTAGGTCCTTTTACTGCATTTGCCTATAGAGACACGTATAGGCTATAGTATATTACTAGGTTTTTTTTATTACAGAGATTTAATACTGGGCGTTGTATAAGGCTGCCCACTAGGTAGGAGGCTGAACACGTAACACACCAATAATTTATATTCTAACTATTTATTATACTATTTATTCATTATGAATATTAAATATATAACTATTTATTAGTTCATCTGGAGGATAATACACACTATATATAATCTTACCATATGGGTGCAAAGTGGTGTTCTAGTTATTTATTCTTATCATTATTATGTATATAGCATATAGCTATAAATATAGAAATAAGGCCTATATAGCCTATATAACTATATAGCTAGTACTAGCTATATAGTATATATAAGCCATATAGTCTAACTATTTACCTAATAGTACTATAGTATAGTAGCTTATAATAGATAAACTAATACTAGTAATTTTCTATTTATACTATAGTAATATTATCTAATTATAAAAAAGCCTAAATAGCTAGCTATAAAATACTATCTTTTCTAATAACTTTCTTTACTACTAAACCTATTACCTATCTATCTCTCTATATAATTATAATAGTTATATTAATTACTAAGATTTCTTTAAGTAATTATTGGAGATTGAAGGAGTAAAAAGCTTTATTTAAACTTAAGACTATATAGCTATATAGCTATAAAGCTATAAAGCTATATAGTTATAAAAGTATTACTTTAAGAGGATTATAATATTATATACTTTCTAATAGTTTCTAGAGTTATTATTAGAAACTATAGGAGAAAGCTCTTACTATAGATTATATCTTAAGAAGTTAGTATAGTTATAGTTTTTATAAAGCCTTAAAAACTATAGGAAAGGTTAGTTATTATATTATCTTTTTAAAACTTGAAGAGCTATAGGAGAAGGTAGTTGTGTAAATTATATAGAGGGGTTTCAAGAGGCTATATAGGCTTTTAAAATATATCTATTAAACGTATTCTGTTAAGCTATACTAAAGGCTTAATCTTAATATAGCTATATAGAATACTTTAATTTAAACAGAATAAAGGCGTATATTTAACTCCTTAGTAGTATTCGCCTTAAGGGGTTTAATATATAGTTTAAAGCCTCTTAATAGAAGTCTCAGGATAGGCAGAGTTAAAAATATCTATAAGAAGCTAGAGATACTATAAATTCTAGTAATTAGAGAAGGATTATAAAACTTAAAAGGATTATTATATTTACTAAACATATTTCTATAAGTAATAAAATAAGAGTAATTACAAGCCTTTTAATAGTAACTATTAGGAAGTTACCTTATTTTAAACTAAAGTCTAAAGTAGTTATTAGCCTCCTAGTAGTAATTATCTATAAGGAATTAGTATATAGTTTAAGACTTCTTAATAAAATCTTAAAGTAGGGAAAGCCTGAGGTATCTAAGTAGAATAAATCTTATAATCTTTTACCTATAAACTATAAGTAAGAGTTATAAATACTTCTTCTACTAAATACTCCTTATTAATTTGTAATATAGTAGTAATAAAAAGATTAATAACTAATTAGTATTAATTTATCTAGAAGGTAATATATACTATATATAATCTTGCTATATAGGTATAAAGTAGTATTCTAGTTATTTGTTCTTATTATTATTATATATATAGTACGTAGCTATATATATAGAAATAGGGCTTATATAGCCTATATAGCTACATAGCTAGTACTAGCTATATAGTATATAGAAGCTATATAGGCCGACTATTTACCTAACGGCGCTATAGCGTAACAGCTTATAACAGATAAACCGACACTATCATCCTCTTTAGTATAAGAATAAATTCTATGAGTTCTATAAATCTGTTTATAATAATGAAGATGATATTATAAATGTTGCTTTCTCTATCAATATTCTCTAGACGTCTTATAATAAAATATATATTAACTCTTAATAATACTCTTATTAAGATTAATAGAAACCATAATTAGATATATGATTAATATCTTAATATTTTAGTTTCTCAATAGGTTGAATATAATATTATATAGTTCTATAAATCTATAATTGTTTTATTATAAGAGAAATATTATTTTATAAGATTTGAAGTCTTATTAGTATTTATATTTAGTTACCTTTACTCTATACCTAGAATAATATCTAAGTTCTTCACCATATATATAGATTTAACTATATATTTTACCTAACAATAGTATTTGTACTAATACTAGCTTATAATTAGTTAAAATAGTAATGAAATTACTTATTATTATAGATAATTATACTCTTGATTCTAATATTTAACCCTATAGTAGTAGAAGACTTTATATTAATAATTAGGGAGAATTTTATTAAAATCCTTACTTAATATATATTACTAAAAGTAATTATTAAGGTTTTATGGTTAAGAATCTTTATTAATTTCTTATGATGAATAAATAATACGGTATATAGTCTAAATATAGGTTATTGAAAAGTATAATCTATTTAAACTAGAATGAAGCGTTTGAATATATATAAATAGAGTAATTAGGCTTTATATAATCCTATATAACTACCTGGTAGACTTTATACTATATTTATTCTTATATACCCCCCTAGTAGTAGAACTACTAGAGATAACTTTATATTTTATAAATTATTCTAAATAGTATATTATTATAAATAAAAATAAGTAAATATTCCTAAAATATACTTTAGAGTATTTAAACAAAACAAATCCTTTGTTATAACAAACTTATTATAATCTATTATATATTTAACTATCTTTTATTTTATTTTTAGTAAGAATAACCGGTTAGCTCCTTCTAAAATCGTTATTTATAATTCTTTTATCTACCAGTCTCTTTCTTCCCCTCACATATCAATATTTTCAATAGGTACCTTCTTATACTTATTAGTAGTATATATTAATAAAATAGCTTCTACATATTAACTTCTAATACTATACCAATTTTTAGTTATTACTAATATTCTAATTATAATTTAATTCTACTAAAACTTAAGTAGTTAATAATAATCTATTTAATATTACTATTAATCTCTTAATATACTTCAATTTAAATATCTTAGTAGGTAATTCTATACCGGTTTTTTCTTTGTTTATCCTTAAGCTTAAAAGGATACTTACTAATCCTAATTTAAAGAATATTTAGAAATTATTTTTTAAGATTATAATTAGCATTTTTTATCCTTACTCTATTATTAATAATACTTCTTCTACTTAAAATACTTTCCTTTATTCTTTTTAAAAAGCTTATTTTATATAGAGATTTCTTTCAGATTATATATTATTTAATTAAATCTGAAATTGCTACTTTTCTTTTATACTTTTAAATATCAATACTCTTATTAACCTTACTAATTTTATTTATAACTACTTAATTTTTGAAATCTAAAGCTAGATCGCTAATACTAAAAATACTTATCTAGTTAAAATAGACTTAATATTTAAATAATAGTATGAAATTAAAATATATTAACTTAAGTTATTTACTTAGTTATATTTCGCTAAATTTCCTAAGTTATTAGAATGCTTAATAGTTTTACTTTTACCTTAAGTTTCCAAAATACCTAAAACTAATAATACTAAAATTAATATTTTAAAGAAGACTATTATTATAATAGAGAAGCTAGTTAGAATTAAATATTCCTAAAGATATCTTAAAAAAATTCTTATTTTATTTCTACTTTCTAAAAATAAGGAAAACAATCTAATTAGTAATCTTCTAGTTATTAAAGAAGATAAAGAGGAAATCGAACCTATTATTAATAATATTAAGAATAAAGAGGATAATATTAATAATCCTATTAAATATCTAAAGAAGTATATTAAAACTATATCTAAATCTATAAAAAAATCTATTTAAATTAGAAATTAAAAAATTTCTTCTAAAATAAATAATTTT
>QAPF01000765.1:0-18661 GCA_004367935.1 Colletotrichum sidae | reverse complement strand
TAAGTTTATTCTAATATATAAAGAACTTCTATTGCTATTATTCTAATAGAAGTAATAAGGAATTCTCTAATATTTCTATATATATATATTATATAAAAATAGTTCTATAGCTATATACTTATTTTAACTTTGTACCCCTAGTAGTTCTTAAGTAAATAAGATAAATATATAGAAGTTTATTTCTTTACAAAATACTAGAAGTAATTCAAGTTATATATACTATACTTATAACACCTTATACACTATAGCTATAGTAGCTAAAATTCTATAACTATACTATGATATATATTATATTTTAGCCTATATATTATAGTCATAATATATTATATACTATAGCTATAATAGCCTATATATAATATTAAGATATATATCTTATAACTATAATATTTTATATATTATAACTATAGTAGCTTATCTATTATAACTATAGTTAGAATTCTAGTAGTATAGCTAGAACTCTAGTTATATATCTAGAATTCTAAAATAAACCTTCTGTATAAGAATCTTAATATTTCTATAAATAATAATTAGAGATAGATAATTATACTATTAATCAAATTATCATTTCTCCTTCTATTTAACTATTATTATTATGAATCTTTTGAATAAGTCCTCATATTAGTAAAACTACTTTTATTATATAATATTTCTTCTGGTTTCACAGTTATCTACAATAATAACTTAACTATTAATTTACCTAACTATCTATCTATTCTAATATTATCAAATAGAATTTGTAGTTAAATCTATATATAAAGTAAAAAGCTTAGATATTATTCTAAGTATAGAATAAATAAACCTAAATCTTTCATCATTTCAACTATAAAATATATAGTATTTCTCTACCTAATCTATTTTAAAACTAGTTTATATTAGATTAAATAGATTTTTCTTTTACTATAGAGTTTAATATATTCAGCCCCCCTACCTAGTAAGTAGCCTTATATAATACTTAGTAAATAATCTCTATAATAGGAAGATACCTAGCTATATATTATAGCCTATATATATCTCTATAGATAACTATAGTAAAAAAGACTCAGTACTATAACTACTAGGTTAAACCCAGCCTTAACTTAGAGGTTAGTATAAACCTTATAACAGTCTATATAATAATAGCTTTAAAATATTAAACTTATTATCATAAGACTTATAATACTAACTTATACTAGTAATACTACTACTAGTATATCTTGATAATACTAGCTATAAATATAAAAAAGAGCAATAGAAGACTAGCTAGTCGTCTTAAAATAATACTACTACTAATTATAATAACAATAAGAATACCCCTAGCTACTATCTATTACTATATTTGACCTCTATAATTTTAATATTAACATTAACGTTATAAGAGTTATTAATAACTATAAAAATTATAACTACTTTTATAAACGTCAAAAAAGCTAGTTTTATATAACAGCGATTTTACTACCTTTCCTAACCCTTTTAAAGTAATTATAACTATATTTAGTTTTAATATATTATTAGAAGATAAAGCTATTAGTAGAACTAAAAAAGAATTAAAGTAATAAAGAAGAATCTAATGCTTAAAAGTAAAGTATTTAAAAACAATTCTAAATACTTTAAATATATCTTAGAAGTAGACTATTAGATACTACTTTATTTCGAAAAGATATATATATTAAAGTCTATCGAAGAGCTTATTATTAGCTAATAGGAGACGGCTACTAAAAATAGCACTAACACATAATATAACTTATTACCTATTATTTTATAAATAATAATAGCTATATCTTAGTAAAACTAAGAATTTTATGATTTTCTTTTTTGACTAAATATCTAGAGTTTCTAATAATCTATTAATTTGTTTAAAACCTAGAGTTCTATTATGATTACTATTATTTCTCAGAAGGAGCTAATAGCTTACTCTCTACTACAACTATCAGTAGCTATATTGCCTCCTAAAGTATAGCTTTAACTTTCTCACTCTCCTATTAACCATATAGCTAGCCTTTAATTAATCTAAAGCTAAATTCCTTATAGTTATATTTAGTATAGCTACTCTATATCAACTCTTTAAATAATAAATTACTAATAACTCTTTTTATAATAACTTTATACCCTTATACCTTCATACTCTTATACCTTTATAACTATTAATATATAATTTAAATATCTTAAGATTTAAAATTACTACGAATCATATTCTATCTGATTATTTATGATAACTTTAATATCTATAACCTTAATACTTCTACTAAACCCTACTTATTCTTAAGATAAGACTTTATATTACTAATATAAAAGTTCTTTACTACTAATATAAATTAACTTATAATTTTTATATAAATATAATAAGATTCAGCTTAGTTTTATTAGTAAATAATTCTAATATATTAAGTATGGTTAATATATAAATAGAATTTATATAGATCTAAATACTTCTACTATAACTTAATAGCTTTTAAGACCCCTATAATTATATTACTATAATACCCTAAAATATTTAATAACTAATATTATAATAATATTTTAATACTTAGATATAATCTGCTTAATTCTTTATCTCTGAAATCTTTAACTTAATCTAATAATCTATAAGATAGCTTGATAAGTATTATTTAAATATTTATAGTCTACTTATTAATTATAATTTTGAGAATAAATCTATTCAAGTTTATTTTAATAAACTAATAGTTTTCGTTATTGGAATTGTAGATAAATATTACTATCTTTATTTTATACCTCTCTTTTATAAATAACTATATAGATTGTAAGGAAATTTCAAATTTTCTATAACGATATAGATATAAAAAAGCAATAAGTTATAGAATACTTAATTCTTATAGGTATTTTATTTTATCCTATTTTTAAAAAGTTTAAAAATATTCTTAACACTATATATTCAATGATCACTTTTAACTATATATATTAAGTCCTAATTTTAGTAAGATTCTCCCTAATCATTACTATAAGATCTTCTATTACTATAAAGTTAAATATTAAAACTAGGAGTATAATTACTTATCATAGTAAGTAATTTCATTACTATTTTAACTAGTAGTAAGCTATTACTAATATAAATACTATTATTAAGTAAAGTTGATAGTTAAATCTATGTATAAGGTAAAGAGCTTAGATATTATTCTAAATATAGAGTAAAAGTAATCAAAGTATTATGATTTCTTTTTATCAAGTTTTAAGATAACCTTTATATTTTTGAAAATATTATTGTCTTTAGAAAATATATTAAGACCTATGTTTTAGACAAAGATTGTCTAGATTTAAAACTGTCTTTATTTTATAATAACGTATCTTATATTTTATTATTTTCTTTAGTTCTAATTGAAATAATGTTAATAGATTTTAGATTCTTCTTTTCAGACTTTGCCCTAGCTTTATTATCATTCTTTATTAGAATATTTTATTATTAACTTAGAGCTTTCTTTAGATAAAAATAAATATACTTTATTTAGTATTATTATTACTTTCTTATAATTATTATGAAGAATTTCTTTCATATTGTATAAGACTTTTTAGCAATTTTAAAACTCTTCTCTTTCTAAATACTCTTAGTATAATTAACTATAGAAATAACAATACCTTCATAATTAGAGTTCAAGCCATTTAAGATATATATTGTAATTGTATATTGAAGTAATTCGAATTCCTTATAAATTAAAATATCATTTAATTGTTTAGCTTTAGTTAGAAATTGTTCTATATTACTAAGATTACCTGGAATAGTATTAAAAGACTCTTTCGAAGTTAGGAATGTATTAGTAAATCCTACAGGTTTATCGAATTCTTATAAATATTTAAATACTTAACGTTTATCTATAGTATATCAAAATTACTCAAATAAAGCTATTCCTATACCATGGTTTTATATACCTTAAAACTATTTGATTTCTATCTTTATTTTTAGAAGTAATAAGTTAAGTGACACTATAAAGATATCTTTACTAATAAATAAAGCTTTAACATAAATAGATTAAACTTCATAATTACTGCTTCCTACTTATATAAAAGTAGTAACCTTTTTAGAATTATGTGTTTTGTTAAAGTAAAATAAATTATTAAAATATATATATTATCAAGATTTACTTAAAAGGCTATCATGAAAGTTCTCCAATATTTAATATACAAAAGTACCATATTTCCTAAAGAAATAGAAATTAGAAATCGAATTGTTATTCTATTTAAAATAAAGATATGACTTAAAGGATAAATCTAAAAATTAGAAATCTAAATCTTAGTATTTTTCTTTTTTCTTTTCAAATTAATTCAATTTGTTTTATATAATTAACTAAACATCAAAGTAAAGTTCGAAATGAAGTAGTTGATTCTCTATATGTATTAGTTCTCTTACTAATAAAATAATTCGGAACTTAAAAGGAAATAAGTTTGAAAGTAATTCGAGAAAGTAATCAATAGAAAATAAATTATAAATATCTTAAGAATTAAAAAGAGTTAAAAGAAGTAGAAAAAGCGGATTTTCAAACGTTAAAATAGCTTGTCAAATGAAATTAACTTTTTATAACGATATAATAATTATATTAAGATATTTGGTCGTATGTTATGTATTTAGCCCCCTACTTAATAAATAGCCTTATATAACACCTAGTATTAAATCTCTATAATAAAATAAAACCTAGTAACATACTATAGCCTATATATATTTCTATAGGCAAATATAGTAAAAAGGATCTAGTAGTATAATATTTAGTTTAAACCTAGTTTTAACTTAGAAATAGGTAATATAAAGTAACAGAGTAATAACTAAGTATACGAATTTACTAGTATAAACTATATAATAGTTTCTATAGTAAGTTATAGCTTGATGTATGAATAGTAGCTTTAAAGTATTAAACTTACTATAATAGTACTTATAATATTAACTCACACTAGCTAGTAATAATACTACTATTGCACCTTAATAATACTAACCTTATAAATAAAAGAGAGTAATAGAAGACTAACCCTCTTTTTATCTTATAATAATACTAATAATAATAATAGTACTAATAATAATAATAATACTAATAATAATAATAAGAATATAGACTACTTCTAGCTACTACTTATTACTATACTTAACCCTTATAACCTAAATATACATATTAATCTTATTAAAGCTATTGATAATTATGAAGACTATAGCTATTCTTATAAAAGCTTGAATAAGTTAGTATTATATAAAAGTAATTTTACTATTCTCTCTAGCTTTTTTAAAGTAGTTATAATTAAGTTTAGCTTCAAAATATCACTAATAGATAAAACTATCAGTATAATTAAGAAGTATAAGATTAAAAGAATAAAGAAGAATCAGATGCTACTTCGTTCTGAAAAGATATATATATTGAGATCTACTTATAGTAGTCATCAGCTAATAGTTAGGAAGGTTTAAGATAGCATTATTAGATAAAATAACTTAAGGTTAGAAATGTCATACTATTATATACTATTAAAATAATATTATTACGATTCGAAGATCTAAAGTAATTATAGCTATAGTAGTTAGTATAAAGTAAATTAGGGTATAGGTCCTAGCTGGGTACTAAAGGTTCTCTATATGAAGTAAAAGACTTATTAAGATATTTAGTTTTCTTAAAAATTAGTAAAAAGGTAGAGACTTTCATAGACTTTATCATAGTATTCGATTTTTATAAATAGATAAGAAGGATATTTTTTGAAGAACAAAGTATAGAATTTTCAGGTTAAGAGAAACTAGGTTTTTAACTTATTAGAATAAATAGGTAGGTAAGTAAATTAATAGTTAAGTTATTACTATAGATAATTATAAAATTAGAAGAAATATAATATAATAAAAGTAGTTTTCTTCATATAGAAACTTAATCAAAGTATTCTAAATAATAGAAATTAAATAGAAAGAAAGATAATAATTTAATTGATAATATAATTAACTTTGTCTAAGAGTTGTTGAAAGAAATATTAAAGTTCTTATATAAAAGGTTTATTCTAAAGTTCTAGTTATAACTATGATATTACTAGAGTTCTAGTTATAGCTAGTACTTATAAGCTACTATAGCTATAATATACAAAGTATTATAACTATAATATATATATCTTAGTATAATATATAAACTGCTATAGCTATAATATATCATATACTATAACTATAATATATAATATACTATAACTATAATATATAAACTATGATAACTATAGCATATAAGGTATTCTAACTATAGTATATATAGTTTAAATTATTTGTAGTATCTTATGAAAGAATAAACCTTTATATATTTACCTTATTTACTTAAGAGCTACCAGCGGTAAAACGTGAAATAGGTATATCTTTATAGAGCGATGTTTATACGGTTTATTCATATTTGAATATTGTAAAACACCTTGGCACTTCTATTAGAATAATAGAAAAAGAAGTTCTTTAGATATTACAATAAATCTAACAATTACAAGTATAATAATATATTTTATATCTATTATAACTATCTTATTTTTAACTAGTTCCAAGCTAGCATTGGCATGAATGCTGTTATCGGATAAAGTCTGTAGTTAAATCTATAGATAAGGAAGATGAAGAGCTTAGATACCATTCCAGGTACATAGAAAAAGTAACCAAATACTTATCTTATATTATAAATATTACTTTAATTATAAGTAAATATACTAGAAACATTTCTATAAATATTATTATTAGCAGATAGTATCACAGTATTTATATATATATTTCTCTGATAAATATGTTAACCCTGAATCGGAATTAATGTAATAGAATAGAGGTTATATATACTACATAACACTGTAATATATATATATATATATATATATATATGTGCATACAATACTTTATAATAATAAGTTTACTAATACAATTTAACTTTATAATAATATGAAATAGTAAAATATAAAAGATATATTATATATTATATCTAGCTATATATGAATATAATATCAAACCTAAAGTTAAGATTCTATTAGACAAATATTAATAAACTATAATACAACTTAGTAAAATCTATTAGATTTATTCTAATATATAAAGAACTTCTATTTCTATTATTCTGATAGGGATAATAAGGGATACTATAATATTTTTATGTAAATAAAGCATATAAAGATCGCTCTATAAATATATACTTATTTTACCTTTTTACTCTTAGTAATTCGTAGGTAAATGAGATAAATATATAGACGTTAATTTCTTTATAAAATACTAGAAGTAATTTAAGCTATATATATTATTACTATACTATTTCATATATTATAGCTATAGTAATCAATATACTATAATTACACTATGATATTTATTATACATAGGCCTATATTCTATAATTATAATACGTTATATATTATAATTATAATACTCTATAAGTTATATTAAGATTTATATATTATAATTATGATATCCTATATATTATCACTATAATAACCTATACTTCAAACTATAGCTAGAATTCTAATGATTTAGCTAGAACTCTAGTAATATAACTAGAAATCTAAAATAGACTTTTCATATATAAATCTTAATATTTCTATGAATAATAATTAGAAATAGTTAATTATACTACTAATTGAATTACTATTTCTCTCTCTATTTAATTCTTATTATTTTAAATATTTTGAATGAGTCTTTATATTGAGAAAACTATTTCTATAATATTATATTTCTCTTAGTTTTATGACTATGTATAATCATAACTTCGTTATTAATTTACCTATCTACCTACTTATTCTAATTAATTATAAATCTAATTCTTCGTAACTTAAAGATTCTATATTATACTTTTCAAAACACTATTCTTCTTATTTATTTATAAAACTTAAATATTATAATAAAATAGATAAAACTTTCTACTTCTTTATTATTTTATAGAAACTGAATATCTTACTAGAATTACTTTATTTTTATAAATAGCTGACCTTATTTGATAAGTTATTTTAATAGTTAAAAATTTGAGTTTCTACTTATTTCAACTCTTTTTAGTTATTTAGATATTTAAGATTTATTCTTAATTAACTTCTTTTCAAAACTAGTTCTAAATTTATTTCTTTTTTAGTCCTAAATTAGTTTTATAGTAAAAAGACTAATATATATAGAAAATCAACTCCTTGTATTTTAAATTTTATTTTAGTTTTGGATTAATTTTATAAAGAAGGAAAAATTAAATATATTTAATAAAGAAAAAGAAAATATAAAGGTTTCAATTTCTAATATTTAGATTTATTCTTGAAAGTTATATTTTTATTTGAAACAGACAAAAAGGATTTCAATCTCTAATCTTTATGTTCTTAAAACATATAACACTTCTATGTGTTATATATTATGGAATATTTTTAATTGTCCTAGAAAAAACCTTTATATAATATATCTTTCAGTAATTTCTTTTATTTTTATAAAGATAAGTAATTCTAAGAAGATTACTATTTCTAGATTAATAAGAAGTAATAATGATAAAGTCTAATCTATTCATATTAAAGCTTTATTGATAAATAAAGGTATTTTTATAGATATTACTAAGCTTATTACTTCTAAAAATACAAAACAGACCAAAAAGCTCTAAGTTATATATAATTATATTATGGGGATAGCCTTTTCTAAATTACTTAAAATGATATAGATATTTTTTAAGTATTAGTATATCTATAAGAATTATAAACGTCTTTAGAATTTATCAATATATTCTTAACCTAAAAAGAGTGTTTTAATACTAGTTTAAATGTTTTTTAATATTATCGAAGAATTTCTAAATAAACTTAAAGAATTAATTAATAATCTGTTATATAGTAAGTCAGAATCATTGAAATATATAGTTATAATATATATTTTAAATAGCTTTAATTCTAATTATAAAGGCTTTATTACGTTTATAACTTAGAAGCTTAAATTAAATAAAAGACTTATATTTTAAAATCTTTACTTTCAAGTTTATTAAACAGATTTAAAAGGAAAAATAATAATTTCATTAATTATACTAAAGATATTTATAAGATGTAGAAGTTCAAAATCACTAAAATACTATACAGAAAATAGAAGGGAACTTTTTATAAACTTATAGGAAGAATAATCATATTAGAGAAAAGTATATTTGTTTTTATTTAAAAAAAGCTTCATATTGATATAAAGATATTCCTATAAGTAATAAAAATAAAAATAATCAACAATCTAAGGAGAAGGATCTAGAATTTATTAATATTACTTTAATTAACATTAAAAGAAATAATAAAATAGAAGATAAGTTATTAGAAGATAAAGAAAGCTCTTAATTTAGAGAATTTATTTCTAAAGATATAAATCTTAATATATTCTCGAAAGAAGACGATATTCTTGAAAATATGGAGATTATCTAAAAGCCCTATATAAAAAGAAGTAGTAAAAATAATAAAGTTCTCAATTGCTTAGTAAATTAATATATTACTAGAAGTTCTAAGAATGTAATTAAAAGAGAAAGTTATATATATATTTATTCTTATCTAAATTGAGTTACTACTATTTATATAATTAAAGATAAATCTATTTTATTTGATATGGAATGAATTTTAAAATAGATTAAATAGAGAAGTATGATATATTTTATAGCTTGAATGATAAGAAATTTAAAAATATCTCTAAAATATCAAATTGTTGTATTAAAAGAGGTTTATGATATTTTAGAGTTAGGAGTAAATATATTATTTGAAAATAGATTTAATACTATAGGAATTATATTACCTTTCTAAAAGAAGCTTATATTATACAGTATAAAAAAGAATTCTACTTAAGTAGTAAGACTAAAGAATGATAATTTATCTAAATTTAATATTTCTATTTTATAGAAGAATATTCTTCTTCTAATTACTATGTTATAGAATATCTAACCTTTACATAACTATATAAACTATATTAATATAGAGACTATAAATACGTTAATAGATAATACTTTTCACTTATCTCAAAGAATAAATAAAATAGATATTCTTTCTATTTATAAAGCCTATATCGAAAGACGCTTTACTAATAATATTAACAAACGTAATAGGAAATAAATATAAAATCTTTAGTATTTAAATTATTTTAATTCAGATCCATATAGACTTATAATTCCTATGATACTTAATAGATTTAAGAGGTTTCCTCTATTTATGAATAGATCAACTAGGTTTACTTAGAGATTTCCATTAAAAGTTCAATTAGGTAAAGAAATTTTAGAAATGTTTCTTAAATGAAAACAATTGGTAAATAATAGTAATAATAATAATAATAAGAGAAAGATATAAGAATTTAATATTGATGAAAGTAATATATTTATTAACAAAAGAATAAAAAATATTTATTCTTATTCTAATATTACTTATAATATTAGACCTTTCCATATTTATAAACCTTACAGTTTGATAAAAAGAATAATACGAATCCTAATTAAGAGATTAGAAATCTAATTGTTTATTCAAATTTACTTTACTATTTATAAAGAGATACTTTGATATCTTCTATATATATAATAGAACTTCTTATAGTTCCATACACTTTATAATTCCCTATAAATTAAACAATAAAATAAAACCTAATATTAATAATATTACAATATAGAATAATCTCTATTATTATAAAAATAGATATCTTAATATTAAGAAATTAGATGTAAGGGCTTATAAAGAAGCTATTATAACTTATAAAAGTAATATTTATAAGATTTAGGATTTTAAGAAAAAGAAACCTATATCGTCTAGAGATATAAAAGTCCTAGAAAATACTTTTTATAATTTAAAGAAGAATTATCCCTTTTTATTAACTTAGAAAAGAATTCTGATAATAATAAGTTTAGTTAACGTAATAACAGCATTCATTTGAAACTACAGAGTTCTATTTCTAGTATAGATTAAGATAATGATAATAATAATAACTCTTTAATAGATTCTATTATTTAAGTTTAATATATATCTAGAATAATGCCAGTAGAAAGTTTAACTATTGAAATAACTAAAAATAACACAATATTAGAATTAAATATAGAAAATAACATTTAAAAACAATCCAACTTATATATTAATTTACCTCTTATATTAGATAAAGCTAAAAGGACTATAAAGCTTATAATGAAAGTACCCTTTTTACTAACTAAGATTATTCTACTTTAATGGTTATATAAAGTTATATATAAATACCAATAAAAATAAATAACTTCTTATATTTTATTAATTAATAAGGTAAAAGAACCTAATTCTTTTATTCAAGTATTAAAACCCCCTGAATATAAAACCTAGATTCTAATTATAATAAAGAGAATGAAATAAATGAGATTTATAAATAGTTAGAAAATAATACTTTTATCTACTATTAATATCAGAAATATGAATATTCTAAATAATTTATAAATTTATAAATTAGAAATAAATAACATAACTAAAGAAATTATATATAAACCCAGATCAATAGCTTGAAACTATAATTAATATTTAAATCTTGATTACTTAGAAATCTTTAGTACTACTTATAGGCTTATGGGTTAGAAATAGATAATAATTCTTTCTATTTACTTGGAACAGATTTTAATATAGTATAATATTATTAGAATATTTATTCATACTAATATCGATAAATCTATAAATATGTATCTACTAATTGATTTAATTTTAATATAAAAATATACTCTTTAGAATTTAATCTAAATATAAATACAAATGTTTATCAAAATAATAAAGACTATACTTTTATTTAATTATTGAATAAAGTATTCAATAATTTAGAATAGAATCCTCAAATTTAATATAATTATCTAAAAACTATTATTTATTTAATAAGATTTATTATTTCTCCTCATAATAAAATACTCTTTATTTTAAATATAAAACTTTATATAGTTATTTTAGCTTATTATATTCATAACATATTACTAATTATGAATAATTTCAAAATAGTCATTAAGATATATAAGTCTTCAACATAGAAAATAGATATTTAGAATTTAAGAGAACTTTCAACTTCTCTCAAATCTAGTTTATTTATAAATTAAGAGAAAGGAATACTTATTATTAATTAAAACACACATACTGAGAAACCTATTAAATAATACAAAGAAAACTATCTATAAATTTAAAACTTCTATAGGTAATAATTTCAAGTTATTTGGAAATAAAGAGAAAGTTCAAAAATCTGATATCTTAAAATTTGAATAAGGAATAAAAGCTTGATTATATTTAGCTTGAAAAGTAAGGCTTAATATTAATTTGATAATAATACCCCATTCTCAATTTACTTATAACTTGAATATTAATTACTTTTGAATTTTAAATTATATATAGAGTTATTTAGATAATAATAAAAGATATAGATTAAATTATAATTATAAAGATATTTCTTGTCTTCAGAATAATATAAGAAAAATTGGTTTAAATTAAATAAGAGGTCTAAATAAAAGGAAGTCTACTTCTTTTTATATTTTCTATTTAAGAAGAAATCGTAAGATTATAGATGATTATATCATAAAATAGAATATAATATCTCTATCTATTTATAAAACTAAATATATAGCTCTATTAAATACTTACAAGAAGCAACTTATTTATATTATAATTATATTTATATAAATTTAAAATATAAGGGATCTAAAATTAAACAATAGAAGAGGCTAATAGCTCGCTCTCTACTATGACTATTAGTAGATATACTACTCCCTAAAATATAACTTTAACTTTCCTCCTCCCTACTAACTACTATAACTAACTTCTAGTTAATCTAAAGCTAAACCTCTTATAGTTATAATTAGTATACCTACTTTATATTAGCTTTTTTAATAATAAATAACTAATAACTCTTTTTATAATAACCTCATACTTTTATACCCTTATATTTTTACTACTATATATAATTTTGATATCTCATGATATTTAATTACTACTAACTATAAGTATTCTATTTAAATACTTATTACCTCAATATCTACAACTTCAATATCCCCTAAACTCAATCTTACTTACCTCTAAGATAACACTTTATACTATTAATATAAAGATTGTCTATTATTAATATAAATTAACTTATAATTTCTATATAAATATAATACAACTCAGCCTACTCTTATTAGTAAAGAATATTAATATTTTAATTAAGTATAATCAATATATAAGTAATATATATATAAATATAGATATTTCTAATATCACTAGATAACTTTCAAATCCTCTATAGATATATTACTATAATATTCTAAAATATCTAAAAATTAGTATTGAAATAGTATATTGATATTAAAGAATTATGTAATTAATACTTAGTCTCTAATATTATTAATTTAGTATAGTAAGTTATAAATTAGCTAAATAATAATTCTTTAAATATTTATAAACTATTAATTAATTATTCTTTCAAGATAACTTTATTAAAACCTACTTTAATAAAATAATAATCTTAATCATACGACTTATAATTAGATATCTCTATATTTATTCTATAGTACTCTTTTTAGGTATAGCTATATAGATTTTGAACAGATTTTAGTTCTATCGTAAAAGTAGAATACATTAATATTCTAACTACTAAATTATACTAAGGATAAAATAAAGAAAAATAATAGATTATAGAATACCTAGCTCTCAATACTTTATTTTATTCTATTTTTAAGAAGTTTATAAGAATTCTCAAACCTATAATTTTACTAGTTACTTTTAGATATATATACTAAACTCTAATTTTAATAAAGCTTTTCCTAATTATTACTATAATGTCTTCTACTACTATAAAATTAAATATTAGAATTAGAAGTATAATTATCTATAATAATAGGCAGTTTTATTACTATTTTAACTAGTTATAAGCCAGTATTAGTATAAGTATTATTATTAGGTAAAATTTATAGTTAAATCTATATAAATAGTAAAAAGCCTAGATATTATTCGAAGTATAAAGCAAAAGTATTTAAAGTTAAAAAGCTTAAGAGTTTTTTAGATAATTTAATAGTAGAAAACTAGTTAAGAATTCTAGTTTCTTTTAAAAAAGTAGAATATATAGAGACAAAATATTACCTTATAAGGAATTTTATTAGAAATAAGAATATCTTTATATATTATACAGTATAGAAGATAATAGAACTAATATTTTAATTAAACCTTTGGACTTAGTAAAAGTTAAATAAATTCTATCTAAACTTTAAGAAAGAAGATCTTGAAAGTCTTTCCTTTTTTTACCTTTATTACATTTTAAATCTTAAAGTTTTATATAACTTTTCTCTTTTTACTTTTTATGAAGTTTGATGAGTATTTATCAAAATAAGTTACATATTAGTAAAATATAATTTATAGAGGGATATAAGATTTATTCTTGTATGTACAGAATTTCTATTTCTATTATTCTTATAAAAGTAATAAGACGCTTTATACTATTTCAATATAAACAAATCATATAAAACTCGCTCTATAGATATATACTTATTTTATCTTTTTAGCCCCAGTAGTTCTTAAGTAAATAAGGTAAATATATAAAGGTTTTTTTTTATAGAATACTAGAAATAGCTTAAGCTATATATATTCTAGTTATAGTATTTTGCATACTATAGTAGCTAATATGCTAAAGTTATACTATAATATATATTATACTGAAGTCTATATACTATAGTTATAATATATTATATATTGTAATTTCAATAACTTATATATTATACTAATATATATTTATCATAATTATAATATACTATATATTATAACTATAGTAGCTTATATATTATAACTACTACTAGAACTCTAGTAATATAGTTAGAACTCTAGGAATATAACTAGAACTTTAAAATAAGCCCTCTATATAAAAACCTTAATTTTTCTATAAGTAATAGTTAGAAATAATTAACCATACTATCAATCAAATTACTATTTCTCCCTCTATCTAACTACTACTATTATAAATATCTTAAATAACTCTTCATATTGAGAAAGCTACTTTATGATATTATCTTTCTTCTAATTTTACAATTATCTATAGTAATAACTTAACTATTAATTTACCTACCTATCTATCTATTCTAATAAAGTCCTGTTAGTTTAATAATAAAGTAATAAATTGTAATAACTAACCTAAAGCCTTTGTATATTAATGTACTATTTAAACCAAATGAACTATATTTCCCCAATATTTTGTTATTAACTATTAAACCTATAATAAACTAGCTGAGTAAATGAAGAGTTTTCTTTCATTATTAATAAGCTATTATCTTTGATGCTAATATAGCTCATAGTACGCTATATCTTAATATAACTATATATGTTTAAAAAAAGAACTACTAATTAAGCTAAAAAGCTTTCTTAAATTAGAAAGCAGACTAATAAAACGATAATAACAGGTTTAGAATCAGAAATACTTATAGACTATAGTGATAGTAATACAATAATAATATAATTAAGACTTGAACTTCTAGAATAGTTTAAACTTATATAAATTACCTACTTTCTTGCCTTAATACTAATATTAGAAGTTGGCTTAAAATTACTAGAAACTTATAATAAATATCTTAGGAAAGATAGATACCAATAGTACTATTTTAACTTATTCTAATTTTTCTAAATAATTTAAAACTTAAATGTATTCTTTATTTTATTATTTTTTCTTTAGTTTTCCCTAGTCTCTTAAAGTCACTAACTATTGAAGAATAATTTCTAGGGATTATATAAATACATATAGCTATATAATCAGCCATCCTATTGCTATAAGCACCTATAAATAGCAATTACACACAGGAGCCTTCTTTCTTCATGTATCTATATTTATTAAATAAAACTATCTTTTAGCTAATTATAATTCAAAAATAACTCATCTAGCCTAAAAAGATAGTATCAACTACTTTTTACTACTTATTTTATAGTAATAGTAGTATAATTAATATTAGTTATTATAAGTAATAGAACTATAACTAAAAAAACCTATTACAAATGAAGTTACAATAGTTAAATCTATAATATATCACGAGGCTATAGCTATTTTATATTATTTTTACTAAAAGTACTATAAGGTAAGAGCTACTGTATTATTAAGAAGAAGAATACTTACTATATTTATTTTATTTATAAAGCCCTTTTTAGTCAGTCTGGAGAAATAGAAGCCTTAGGCTTAATAAGAACTTCGTTTTTAATTTCTTCTTATTAAATATATTATGTTTATCTAATTACTAATCAGACTAATTAGACAAGCTAGATTAGTATATAGACTTAGGCTTAAAAGTGGGGTAATAATAAAAATATTATTATTTATCAACTATAGTAGTTGCTATAGTAGTTAACGCTATAGATATTGCTATAGTAACTATTATAGCAATTAATATTATTAATACTACTTATTATATATAACACCCACAGCAATTATACTACCTCTAATAATAATAGTAGCTATACTTCTATACAATCCACAGTATCTATATAAGTATAAAATAATAGAAATTACACTTCTATATAAAACAAAAGTAATACTAATAAGAGCAATACAAGTACTAGTAGTACTAATACTTATTCTCCTTATAACTAAAGTTATTATAATAACAATAACAACACTAATAATAACAACAATAATAACCTAAGACACATTTTTACCAAAAAAGCATATAACTCTAAAAACTGTAATAATAATACCTCTAATACTCCTAAAAGTAATATCAACGAAATAAGTACTAATAATTATAAGATACTTAATAATTATAATAATAATAATAATTATAATAATAATAATACTCTTAATAATAATTATATTAGTAATAATATAGTAAGTATTAATAATAGTAGTAGTTACTTAGAATGCGACAACTTAGACTAAATAGAAAGCAAGACTATAAGAATATAGCTTCTTTTTTAACTAGAAGCAATTCTTATAGAATATTTTCTAGGAATTATGTAAGTATATATAACTATATAATTAGCTATCTTATTATTATAAGAATCTAGAAATAGTAGTTATATATAGAAACCTTCTTTTCTTATATATCTATATTTATTAAATAGAACTAACTTTTAGCTACTTATAATTCAAAAATTACTTACCTAATCTAAAAGGGCAGTACTAACTACTTTTTACTACTTATTTCATAATACTAACCTTATGAAATAAAATACTAAATTGGACTTACTTTTTTCCTTTTTAATAAAAGTTCTTTCTAAATTGAAATGTCATACTAAATAACTTTTCTACTATTAAATATAATAGTATTAATCTTCTTCACTACTTTAGCAGTAGCGTCGGTTAACTTTAGTATATAATAGTAGAGAGGGGCTAATACCTCGCTTTCTATTACAACTATTAGTAGATATATTACCCTCTAAAGTATAACTTCAACCCTCTTACCCCCTACTAACTATTATAACTAGCCCCTAATTAATCGGAAGTTAAACCCCTTATAGTTATAATAGTCAATATACACGCCCCATATTAACCTTTTTAATAATAAACAACTAATAACTCTTTCTATAATAATCTTATATGCTTATATTTTTATATCCTCACACACTTACGTCTTTATTACTATTAATATATAGTTTTAAAAATCCCAAAGCATTTAATTACTACTAATTATAAGTATTCTATTCAAATAGTTATTATAACCTTAATATTTATAACTTTAATATCTTTACTAAGTCTTACTTTTTTGAGATAAGACTTTATATTATTAATATAAAGATTCTCTATTACTAATATAACTTAACTTATAATCTTTATATAAGTATAATAGGACTTAACTTATCGTTTCTAATAAACAATTTTAATATATTAGTTAAATATTACTAATATATTAATAATACTTATATAAATATAAATACTTGTAATATAATTGGATAACTTTTAAACTCTTCATAATTATATTATTATAATATTTTGAAGAATCTAGTAATTAGTAATATAATAATATATTAATATTAAGATATTATCTAATTAATACTTAATTTCTAATACTATTAACTTAATATAATAAATTATAAGAAAAACTAATAGCTTACTTTCTACTATAACTTTTAGTAGATATATTACCCTTTAAAATATAACTTTAGCTTTCCTACCCTTCTACTAAGTACTATAGCTAGTTTTTAGTTAATCCAAAGCTAAACCCCTTATGTTATAGCTAGTATACTTACCCTATATTAATCCTTTTATAAATTATAAATAACTAATACCTCCTTCCGTAATAACTTCATATTCTTATGTCTTTATAGTTATATATAATTTCACTATCTAAAGATATTTTATTACTACTAATTATAAGTATTCTATCTGAATATTTATTATAATCTTAATATCTATAGCCTTAATGTCCCTATTATAGATTAAGCTCTCCCTATTCCTAAGATGAGATTTTATATTATTAATATTAACGTTCTCTATTATTAATATAAATCTATTTATAATTTCTATATAAGTATAGTAAGACTTAGCTTATTCTTATTAGTAAACGATTTTAATATATTAATTAAGTATAGCTAATATAATAATACTTATATATATATGAATACTTTTAGTATAATTAGATAGTTTTTAAAACCTTTATAATTATAGTATTATAATATTTTAAGGTATCTAGTAATAAGTATTATCATAAGATATTAATGTTGAAGTATTATTTAATTAATATTTAGTTTTTAGTATTATTAATTTAATATAGTAATTTATAGGACAACTAGATAACTTTCTTTTTAATATTTATAAGTTATATATTAATTATAATATTTAGAATAGTTTTATTATAATTTGGTTTAATATATCAATAGTTTT
>QAPF01000764.1:0-18713 GCA_004367935.1 Colletotrichum sidae | reverse complement strand
AGCTTAGCGAGGAAATTAAAATTATAGATATTAAGGTTGTAATGAATATTTAAATAGAGTATTTATGGTTAGTAGTAATTGAATATTTTGAGATATTTAAATTATATATTAATAGCTATAAAGATGTGAGGGTATAAAGATATGAGGTTATCACAAAAAGAATTATTAGTTATTTATTATTTATAAAAAGGTTAATATGGGGTAGGTATATTAGTTATTATAGTTATAAGGGGTTTAATCTTAGATTAATTAGAAGCTAGTTATAGTAATTAGTAGGGGGGTAGGAGGGTTGAAGTTATACTTCAGGAGGTAATATATCTACTAATAGTTACAGTAGAGAGTGAGCTATTAGCCCTTCTTATAATAATATTATATTATATCTTCTAACTTTAATTTATTTAAAATAATATAAAAATACTTCCTTATTCTAATTTATAAAGAATTAAAAAGAGATAAATCTACTTTGAAATACTATCAAAATAAGTACTAGCTATTTAAACTAAAGAACTAAAAAAATAAAAAAAAATAAACTCTTTTAAACTTAATCTTCTAATAATAGAAAATAAAGAGAAAAATCTAGAAAAATATATTAAATAAAAAGTATTATATTTATAGATCTATAGTATTAAAAATGCCTTAATTGTAAAAGTAATGTTCCAAAATCTAAAGAATAGAATAATATATAAATTATATATTTCTTACTACTATCTATAAGACAAATACTATAGATATCAACTTATAGCCTATATATATATACTATTTATATAATAAAAGAAGCCTTAAGCTGAAGCCTATCATAATAATAGTATTTAAAGTAATACTAACTTAATTTTTCATATATAATAAAATATAGTAAAAATAATAGTATTTTCAAAATAATTTTCTTATATTATTATTAACAAAATACTATAATAGTAGTAGTAATAATATGGCATTTTTAGTCTTATAGAAAGAAAGCGGGATAGGTGGCTAGTATAGAGGGGGTGGCTGGCATAGGGAGGGGTAGCCAGTATCGGGTATACTAATTAATCATTAATATTTCATAGACCCTACTGCAGGTACCTACACATGTCGATTGTAGTTCGGGATCAACAAGCCGCAGGTGGCGCGTAGCTAAGCAAAATTGCCCTCCCTCCACTGGCTATACCATGCTCCCACCGCTTGCGGTGGATGGACAAGTAGCTCATGCAGCACGCTATGCACACTCTAGGATCTCGCATCACCGCAACGCTGCATGGTGGCCGGCTTTAAAACACATTAATACTTGTCTCCGCTAGGGACGCTTCTCGATTGCCCAAATCCAGACACCACTCAGACCCAAATGGCTGCTGACTCATGGCTTAAGCCCACGGAAACGACCATATCGACAATACGACGAAGAATTGCAAACGCTCGAATCATGCCTCGGCGAGGGATCGATTACATCAGAAGCCGATCAAACCATTCATGCAAGACCCCGTTGTTTCCCGTATGGTACAGTAGAACACCCAAAACCAGCCAAACCCAGTCATTCGTGCCAGAAAGACTTCACTCCCAAAGCCCGTGTGATGCCGCGTCGTCAGGAGGCACGACTGGACAAGAAAAAATCATAACAGACATGCAATAAAGGCCCAAAAGAAACTAGCAACCAAAGCCGTAGAGAGTACGGCCTTGGCGCTTCAGCGCGTAGACAACGTCGAGAGACGTAACAGTCTTACGCTTGGCGTGCTCAGTATAGGTGACGGCATCTCGGATGACACCCTCGAGGAAGGACTTCAGAACGCCGCGGGTTTCCTCGTAGATCACTACAAGAATAACAGGTTAGTATACTCTCAGTAAAATTCTACGAGACAGGCAAGCGTGAACTTACTGGCTGATATACGCTTGACACCGCCACGACGAGCGAGGCGACGGATAGCGGGTTTGGTGATACC
The DNA here is from genome assembly GCA_004367935.1 of Colletotrichum sidae. NCBI lineage: Eukaryota > Fungi > Ascomycota > Sordariomycetes > Glomerellales > Glomerellaceae > Colletotrichum > Colletotrichum sidae. The sequence continues at coordinate 16,800 of QAPF01000764.1, read as the reverse complement.
CTGAATATTGTCACGAAGAATCTTGCGGTGACGCTTAGCGCCGCCCTTGCCAAGGCCCTTTCCGCCCTTTCCGCCTATTGTCGAGTTAGAAAAGCCGAGCACGTGGATGCGGACCGCCTCGATAAGCGTAGCGTAGCTGGACAATACTTACGTCCAGTCATGTTGGGAGAGTAGCAACCGAGTACGTAAGGTCTCCAAAGGGCTCGGATGTGGCTGCAAAACGTGTTTGTAAGAGTACGTAAATGTAGTGGCAGGTACAGTGGCGTGGGGCTCGACTTGTTGGTTCGGGTCTTGTACGGACGGGCAGATGAGGGATGCCATTTATATGAGCAAGGCTAGGTCCGATGAAACTTGGGATCAGCCAAAGGAAAAGCGGAGACGTCGCGCGTCAACGCGACGCGACCCAAGGCGGGGGAAAACACGCAGGAATAGGAAAGGCACGGAATACGGGGTATATACGGATACACTCCAACCTATTTGCCCTTTCTCTTTTAGGTATGCGTACAAGGCCCGCTCTGATTGGTACATAGGTGCGCTGCGGATTATGAAGTAAAAATGTAGGTATCCCACGTATGACGTGAAAACCCCGAATTCACATGTATGCACGATAGGCAGTTGAGTAAGGTCGATGTTTCCGGAGGACATGCCGCCGCGAGCGTGCAACATGATATGTCACCACAGGCTCACGCTGCGCTTTGCTACTTGGTCACTCAAGTCTTGTGTACAGGCGCATGGATGGCACTGAGGCTACTGTTGTTTGCGATGGACGCTCCTGCCATGCTCTGCAAGCGTTCAACAGAAGCAGCAGCGTCGCAGTCCCCAACGACCAGGCATGTGCCTTGCCCGATCTGGCACGTGTCTTTGGTGCCTGGCGTCGAAGAAGGTGTTGAATTTTTTAATTGGTCCCATAGTGTGCGCGGCAGAGGAAGGCAATGTCATTGAAGCCTTTCAACACCTTGACTGGCGTGTCTGTGTCCGTAACGGATACGTACCATCGTTTTGCCTGTTGCAATCAGAAGTATCGGCGTGAATACAAAGCGACATTTGACCTGTCGCATCCCTTATGCAGTATGCTCAAGAACATCTTCTGATAGATGAAAAGTCATCCTCTCTTACCTATCAAAAGACATACACTACTAAGCCCCAAAAATGTCACTAACGGTTTTGGGCGAAGCCAACCTAGGCGGTATACTCCGTACTGTGCTTGCGCAATGATTAGAGATGCCACCTTACATACTGGGTTTTAGGACGATTCGTCCTCTGGCGGTTCGCGACGCGGTCACTAGCCACGCGGCAGATGTCGTATCTACCTACCTCAAGTAGGCAAGCAACGCTGTCAGGCGTTGCATCGCAGCAGCCTGCCCCAGCTACCTGCGTGGTAAAGTCAACCTCAGAGATGATGCGCATACTTAGCACCTGAAGACAAAGGACTATCAATACAGGCACAGAGCCTTTAAAAGCATCGCCGTCAACAAGCATTTTCCCAATCGGCCATGAGCGAAGGAAGGGCCTCATCGAGTTTCATTGCTGGTGTCAAGAGTACTAACCCACGAGGGACCGCAGACAAAAACCGGCTCATTGAACCCACTGTTCCGGCAAGTACGTCTATGTCGTACCTTCTACGAATGGGGCTTACGAAAGATAGTGGGTACCGTGTGACAGATGTTGGTAGATTTCCAGCCAATCAAAAATCGGCGCTCTATGCTAGCAGCAAAGCGCATAATATGACCACTGGTGCGTGCAAAAGTACAGAGCCATTGTACCTTCAAAAAACCAGCTTTTTTGACGCTTCCCGCACAGGCCACCTGCCTCGTGGTACACAATCACTCCCCTCCGCAGGCAACCAAGCCTCCTTCCTATTTAATTCCCTCCGCCCTCCACCCACTGCTACATCTCTTCCTCCATCACCCACCCACAACCCACCGCCCGCAATCAAACAACAGTTATCAACGAAACATCTGCCAACGCAGCCAACAACCCCAGCACACCGCAAGAAACCATTTCAACCTGTACTCCACGTCATCACAATGGCTCGTACTAAGCAGAGTACGTTCTTTTCCACTTCAATTCGAAAACACCAGCCACTCATCTACCGCTCCGCTTCTCTCCCAGTCATGCTAATCGTCCGTTGCAGCTGCCCGTAAGTCCACCGGTGGCAAGGCCCCTCGCAAGCAGCTCGCTTCCAAGGCCGCCCGCAAGAGCGCCCCCTCTACCGGAGGCGTCAAGAAGCCTCACCGCTACAAGCCTGGCACCGTCGCTCTTCGTGAGATTCGTCGTTACCAGAAGTCCACCGAGCTTCTGATCCGCAAGCTCCCTTTCCAGCGCCTGGTAAGATCCCCACGGTGTCGCAAGCACTACGCCACGTCCCAATTTAACATATTTCCAGGTTCGTGAGATTGCCCAGGACTTCAAGTCCGACCTGCGCTTCCAGTCATCGGCTATCGGTGCTCTTCAGGAGTCGGTCGAATCCTACCTCGTTTCTCTTTTCGAGGACACCAACTTGTGCGCCATCCACGCCAAGCGCGTCACCATCCAGTCTAAGGACATCCAGCTCGCTCGCCGTCTTCGTGGTGAGCGCAACTAAGTATGCTGGCTACTGCTTTTGTCTTTCCATGGGTGGTTCATGATCAGTTTGGGAATGCTTGACGAGGGGGACCGTCCTGGCTTTTGGGGTTAATCCGGCGTTATCACGCGTTTTTTGCAAAGCGCAACGGGCTGTACATTAGACACGGCAGCAAAGGAAGGCTGCAAGGAATGTCAAATCATGACCTATTTCTCTCTCTCCATTACTGTGGCATTGCTTCTAAAGATGAAAAGAATCAAAATGCGGCAGCAGCGTGCGACGCGCAACTCATGCGGATGTGACATATCATATCCCGACACCCCGCCCAGTCTGTAGCACCTTCGTGGCGGAATGGGCGGATTGCGATGTCACCAAACTTGGTGAATCGCTTTCCGGAATTTGGGATCGTGTAATGACAATACTTGGTGATCTTGGGTCACCTTTTCCCACCTGCCGTGCCGTATGTACTGATCCAATGGTGGCTCTTAGATCTGAATATACTGATGGCATTCAAACTGCGCATCTAGCTGGCTATGTTCAAAATGTCTGTCCGTCTTGATGAATCAGGCTGGCGACCAGCGTCTTCTGATTCGTTACATTATCTGCCTCTCGGGACCCTGTAACGTTCCATATCAGATTCTTCTCGCCGTGGACTTATATGGTCTTGGCAATCGCCCAAAAATTATCCATCTTCGCTCTTGCGAGAGCATCTTTTGCCTCCGCATCAGATTCACAGACCTTACTGCCCCACTTCCGAAAGGCGCGCATCTTCTCCTCGCCTTCAAAGACCAGTTTGCATTCGTTCTGCGACATGTCCTTTAGGTCGCCTTTGTCGTTTTCCGCCACCAGCCAGTCCCGTCCGTGTTGCTGCGACGTACCCTCCCGTGACGGCGTGTTCTCTGCCCAGTTGATGCGGTTTAGCATGAGCTGCTTGTACTTCCGAATGCCGTGCTCGCCACCTTCCACAATGACTAGACTCATCTTTGGATGCATAATGCATATACCAGTTAGTGCATGTTGTTCTGCGTTTTTGCCGATCTTGAATCTGTGTTGGCCATTCGCGAGGCTGTTGATCTTGAATACCAGCACGTGAATGCCCTTTGCTGCGTCCTTCTGTTGATTGCTGGCAAGCTTCTCGAGTTTCTCCTCTTTGCTCAACTTGCGATCTTCATTTGCTTGGAAGTGGTTCTGTTGCCTTTCTGCGATCTGGCGATTGACTAGGTTCTCCACTGCTGTCGGGTCCTTCACTGCTGAATCCGCATAAACGCGCATCATGTTGCTCTTCTTGACCTTGGGCGGCGGAGCCGGTACGAGACCCAACCTGATTTTTGCTTGCTGTTCTTTGAGATCCGCCATTCTTCTCTGTCTCCGGAGCTTTTTCTGTTCGCGGGGCGTCAGGTACATGGCTTTTGGTGCTGGGGTGTTCCGTTCTTGCGGCGGCTCGAGCGCCACGGGATGTTGAATGTACTCTGTGACAATCGTGTCCTCCGAAGCCAGTTTGAGGTGAGATCCGTCGTCAATCTCGTCGTAAGTCCCATGCAGCAAGCCCTCATCAAACCATTCAACTTCTGGAGGAGCTTCGACCACGAGATTCTTTTCCATGTCCAACTCCTCGTCTATACCGGCCTTCCTAGTCTGTGCCGCAATGCGCCTCTTCATTTGTTCAAGGGCAGCCTGCCGCCGTAGCGCATTTGCCTGCTGAACGAACTTGCCTCGGGGATGGAAATTCAGTGGCCGAGGCTGCCGTTGCCTCCCGCTCGCGGGCTGAGCCGCCTGCTCACTGAGGTACGGATTTGACGGACGAGCATCGTGGCCGCGTCCCGGCGGATCTGACAGCCTATTCCCCAGACCGGCTGTAGATACGAGTGAAGAGTTGTATCGATTCGAGGGAGCTGACGCGTCCCCTGTCCTTGTAGGTTGTCGGGCTTGTCCCAAGCCTTCCAGTGCAGGATGCAAACCAACATTGAGACCTGCCTTGGTCTTGGTGTTTCCAATCGCGGCAGCTACTCTTGCCTTTAGTGCATTCATCTTATCGGAAGTGGATTGGGACTTGGTAACGCGTGAAGTGGAATCGTGGCGAGGGCCTAGGTTGCTGAGGTCTGCGCGGCGATCCATCGTCGTGTCTTTCGATAAATCGTCCTAGGAAGAAATCTGAAGCTGAGTTTGTGTGTGAAAGACATGCAAGGCTTATCGCGCAGAGCTCAAACTCGTCAATGAGACAGCCAGGGCGACGAAGTGAAGCGTCGACCGGACCAAGTTGATGATGTACTAGATTTGAAGTCTCTAATGATGAAAAAACGAAGACAGAGTGCGAGGTAGCGTGGCTGCTTACATAAGAGACGAGTGCCCCTGCCTGCCTTTCATGTGGGGTGGGTCCTAAACTTTCTGTCGCCAGCTACTGAAAAAAAAAGTTGCTCTCGGTCCCTACTTTGGATTGCTGAAGCTGCGATCAAAATTGTCTGCACCGGCTGGGGCGCTGGATTTGAACCTAGCATTTCTTCGCCTCGCTCTCTTATTTCCTGCATTCCGAGCTGTTCGAGATCTGTTCATAAAGAACTGGCGACAAAATGAACATCTCCCAGCCCATCTCGTCGTCCGTTGAGACTGTCGAATTTACGTTTCTCACCGAGGAAGAGATCAGAGCCATATCCGTCAAGCGCATTGAGAACGATAGCACGTTCGACAACCTTCTCAACCCCGTACCTGGCGGTCTCTACGACACGGCTCTCGGCTCCTGGGGTGATGTTCTGTTTGTCACCCTGGTCTGTCTCAAACCACGCTCTTTCGCTGACATTCCGCGATAGCTGCACAACCTGCAATCTCAATCAGTCCACATGCCCTGGCCACGCCGGCCACATCGAGCTTCCTGTGCCCGTGTACCACCCAATATTTCTTGACCAAGTTCTCAGACTCTTGAGATCACAGTGTGTGTATTGCAAAGGGTTCCGAATGCGCCACCGTGAAATCAACCGCTACTCTTGCAAGCTTCGACTGTTGCAACATGGGCTGCTCCACGAAGCCCACCTGATAGATGCTATCGGCGAGGACCTCAAGGGCCTGGCCTTACGTGGCGTTCCCGTCGATTACGACAGTGAGGCTGAAGAAGAAGGTACATCTGCCGTCGACAACGTTATCACTGCCCGAGAGGTCTTTGTTCGCCAAAGTCTCAAGGCTCATAAGATCAGCATCGGCGAAGTCAGAAAAGGCAAACATGAGGGATCTTTGGAGATGCGGAGGGAACTCATCAAGGAGTTCATGACGCAAATCACAAAAGTCCGAAAGTGCGACAATTGCGGCGGTATCTCGCCCACGTACCGCAAAGACCGATTCGTTAAGATATTCGAAAAAGCATTGAGCGAGAGAGACCTTGCTCAAATGGCTCAGAGGAACTTACACCTCAAGGATTCGATGGCTGGCCCGATTCGCGCTTCCAAGTCCAAGTCAAAGCGCAGTTCCGGACCTGTCGATGAAGGTGTCGCTGACGTTGACATGGCTTCAGCCGAAGACAACGATACTGAAATGCATGATGCTAGTGGCAGCGGTGAGAACCTGACGGACAAGGAAGATCAGGCTGCGGTAGATGCCGTGACAGCCGTTCCAGGACAACAACGCTACATTAGCGCCATGGAGGTACGGGCTCGTCTGAGGGAGCTCTTTGCCAAGGAACAGGACATCATGTCGTTAATCTACAGCTCGAAACCACAGAAGAAGAAAGCCGCGACAGTGACGGCTGACGTGTTCTTTCTTCGAACGATCCTTGTACCACCAAACAAGTTCCGCCCCGAGGCACGGATGGGTGACTCGCAGATCTCAGAAGCTCAGCAAAACACTCTGTACAAGAACATCCTGCGCAACTGCGGCAGCATCGCTAGAATCCACCAGAACGTGGGCGGCACAGACCAATACGGCCGAGTGAGGAACATCAGCGACCTGCATCAGATTTGGACCGATTTGCAAGAGTCAGTGAACTCCTTGATCGACAAAAGCAAAAACCCAGTTCAAGGCGCCGCAGCCAAGCGGAACGAAGACGGTATCAAGCAGAAATTGGAGAAGAAAGAAGGTCTCTTCAGAAAGAATATGATGGGGAAGCGAGTCAATTTCGCAGCCCGAAGTGTCATCTCTCCGGATCCCAACATAGAGACGAACGAGATTGGTGTTCCCCCAGTCTTCGCCCGCAAACTCACGTATCCTGAGCCCGTTACAAGTCACAACTTTCGTGATATGCAACAAGCCGTTATCAATGGCGTGGACAAATGGCCTGGTGCGGCAGCCATCGAGTACGAGAACGGCCAGATAGTCAATCTCCGATCCAAGTCGGTTGATGACCGTGTTTCCCTTGCCAATCAATTACTGGCCCCAACCAGCAATCAAGCAGGCGGCATGAAGAGCAAAAAAGTATACCGACATCTGACGAACGGTGACGTCGTCTTGATGAACCGTCAGCCGACCCTGCACAAGCCGTCCATCATGGGACACCGCGTGCGCGTCCTCCCCGGAGAGAAAACCATTCGCATGCACTATGCCAACTGCAATACGTACAATGCAGATTTTGACGGCGACGAAATGAACATGCATTTTCCCCAGAACGAGGTTGCTCGGGCTGAGGCACTTCAGATTGCTGATACCGACCACCAGTATTTGTCTGGGACTGCCGGCAAGCCCCTCCGTGGTTTGATTCAGGATCATCTCTCGGTCTCCGTGGCTCTTTGCAACAAGGACACCTTGTTCGATCGCGATGCTTATCAGCAACTGATTTACGCGGCCCTGCGTCCGGAAAGCGGCCATATCCTCGGCGAGAGGATCGAGCTAATCCCGCCTGCCATCATCAAGCCCGCACCCAAGTGGACAGGCAAGCAAGTCGTCACCACCATCCTGAAGAACATCAAGCCGCCCAACGGCGAAGGCCTCTGGATGACGGGCAGTAGTCAGGTGAAGGCTGATCAATGGGGCAAGGGCTCGGAGGAGGGGGTTGTTTTGTTTCAAGACGGCCAATTCCTGTCGGGAATCCTCGATAAAGCCCACCTGGGCCCCAGCTCAGGAGGTCTCATTCACGCTATACACGAAATCTATGGTCCTGCCGTCGCCGGCAAGTTGCTGAGTGGCTTGGGCAGGCTCCTTACGAGGTACCTGAACATGCGTGCCTTCACTTGCGGCATGGATGACCTCAGACTGACACCCGAAGGAGAGAAATCTCGAAAGGAGGCTCTTATGGCTGCCAAGAGCATTGGTCTCGAGGTTGCAGCCAAGTATGTCTCGCTTGAGGATAAGGCTCCCGGCAGTACAGACCCGGAGCTTCTCGCTCGTCTCGAAGAGGTCATGCGCGACGACAGCAAACAGGAAGGTTTGGACATGCTGATGAATCAGAGCGCCGGTCATGTTTCGAGCGCAGTGACAAAGGCATGCTTGCCTGTTGGTTTGGTTAAGCAGTTTCCGAAGAATCAGATGCAGTCGATGACAACCTCTGGTGCCAAGGGTAGCTCAGTCAACGCCAACCTGATTTCTTGCAACCTGGGACAGCAAGTTTTGGAAGGAAGAAGAGTTCCTCTCATGGTCAGCGGAAAGTCATTACCCTGTTTCAAGCCATTCGAGACCGACGTTCGCGCCGGCGGATATATCGTTCAGCGATTCTTGACGGGTATTCGACCACAGGAGTACTACTTCCATCACATGGCGGGTCGCGAGGGTCTCATTGACACTGCTGTGAAGACCTCCCGCTCCGGTTATCTACAGAGATGTATCATCAAAGGCATGGAAGGGCTGACTGTGTCGTACGATTCCACGGTCCGCGACGCGGATGGCACGCTGGTTCAGTTCCTCTACGGGGAGGACGGGTTGGATCCGACGAAACAGAAGTACCTAACCGACTTCGGCTTTGTTCTACGCAACATTGGGTCCGAGTCGGCGCAACTCAATTTCAGTAGCGATTTCAAGGAGAGGTTTGCTGGCAACAAAGACGATATTCTCAAACACATGCGGAGCGCCATCAAGCATGTCAAGGCGAAGAGTATCACCGCCAAGGATCCTGTCATCTCCCTGGCGAACCCTGCACGAGTAGCATTCGCCACTTCTGAGAAGTTCTACGAGCAGATGACCAAATACATCAAGGACAACACAGACGGCCTGATCCGCGACAAGTCCAATGCATCGTCAAGCTTGATAAACGCCCCCGCCGTCAGCAAGAAAAGCGCCGAGCTCGTTCTCGCCGCCAAGTACATGCGGTCGCTGGTCGAAGCTGGTGAAGGTGTTGGCATCGTCGCCGGCCAGAGTATAGGCGAACCCTCTACACAGATGACCCTGAACACGTTCCATTTGGCTGGCCACTCAGCCAAGAACGTGACGCTGGGTATTCCCCGACTGCGAGAGATCCTGATGACGGCCAGCCGTTCTATTTCCACGCCGGCCATGACCCTCTTCCTGCACGAGGAGCTCTCTCCGGCGGAAGGAGAAATCTTCGCCAAGTCTATCAGCGTCCTGCCGCTAGCCGACATACTCGACACGGCTACCGTCAATGAACGCATCGGCAAAGGCAAGAACGGCGCGCTGGCCAAGTTGTACGATATACGCCTCAACTTCTTCCCTGCCAAAGAGTACACCAAGACGTATGCCATCAACACGTCTGATGTTTTGGATACCGTCGAGAGTAGATTTCTTGATTACCTGCTGAAGATCATGGTCAAGGAAATTAAGAAGCGCCGCAGCGACTCGAGCTCCGCCACACCTGATGTCGGTGCAAAGGCTGGTGTTGTGGAAATGGCTGCTGGCAACGGTGAACCAAGAGGAGTGGGAGAAGATAACGATGAGGACGACGACGATGGCGACGGTGATGCGACGAGCGCTAAACAGAGAGCAAACAGAGAAGAGGCCGTCTCTTACGGCCCCAATGACGACGAGGATGAAGCGATCCAGCGGCAAATGGAGCGTGAGAACTCGCCCGAAGAAGACGAAGGCTTTGGCGGCAGCCCGCCGCCGAAAGCCAGAAGGACAAGCGTGGATGGGGACGACGATGACGAAGAAGAGGCAGACGAGGAAGATGGCGAAGGCAGCTTCAGAGCCGAGCGTGTCAAGGATCGATACCTGCGCGTCACGCACTTCAGCAGCGACCCGTCAGTGGAATGGTGCGAGTTTACACTCGAGTTTGAAGCCGATACCCCAAAGGTTTTAATGCTCAACATCGTGCAAGCAGCGGTCAAAAAGTCAGTCGTCCAGCAGATACCCGGTGTTGGGATGTGCAGCTTTACGGCGGACCACAAGGCCAAGGATCCGAGGACAGGCAAGGAAATCTCGTTCCCCGCAATTTCCACATCGGGCGCCAATCTCAAGGCGATGCAGAAGTATGGCGACTTCATCGATCCAAACAAGATCGCGACCAACGACATTGCGGCAGTGCTGGATGTGTACGGCGTAGAGGCTTGTCGGAGCAACATCGTTTCCGAGTTAGCAGGCGTTTTCGGGGGTCACGGTATTAGCGTCGACAACCGACACCTGAACCTGATCGCGGACTACATGACACGTAACGGCGACTTCACACCATTCAACCGCAACGGTTTGCGCAGCAACGTCAGCCCCTTCACCAAGATGAGTTTCGAGACAACACTGTCCTTCTTGAAGGATGCAGTCTTAGATGGCGACTGGGATGACCTCAAAACTCCCAGTAGTCGTATCGTCATGGGTCGACTGGGCAGAGTTGGCACTGGTGCGTTTGACGTTCTCACGGCTTTGCCAACCCATCACATGCCCTCGCATATCGAGTAATCTTTCAAACTGTTCCGCTGTGTCTCTTTCAGACTGCTCCGCTGTGTCGTTCTCCATCGGATGCTTGTGAGACTGCTCAATGAGAGTTCGACGAATCAAGTGGAAAACAGCAGATGTTGCTGTTTGGGGGAGAGGCGGTGCAGATGCAGGTCGCTTGCTGTCTTCGTTCAATGTAATCGATTAGGTTGATAGAGTGAATAGTCGTCAAAATAAGCTGTCAAGGGTCATTGTCTTCTAGGCATTACTGCACTTCAAAGCGACACGTTTGCAGATGACGTACCCCTATCTTCTGGTTACCTAATATACGGTCCCTTGCGTGCAGCTTATGTTCGCTCTGGTCGCAGCTCCCCCAACCTGCGACTGCCCCTATAGCATCGTCAGACCGTACCACGTGAGCCAGAGATGAGAACAGAGAAAGACGACCCCTGTCTTCTCATCCAAGCAACAACCGCCCAGCCCAGCCCTCTAGTCCAGTCGACGACTGTTTCGCCTCGACAACTGCCTTGGCGAGTGTGTTACACACACTCAACGTGGCCAGCCATCACCTTGCGCCCCTTCCGTCGCCGCAGACGCCAAGGTCATGCTTCTGCCCACTGAATTGACAGGATGCAGGAGAACGCTCCCACTGCCGCCGCTTCCTGGTCCACCGTCGCTCAAGGACATCGAGATGGGTGGTAGATTGCTGTGTGGCGGCCGCTTGAGGTGGTCCATAGGCCCCCTGATGGCTCGAGTCGTAGGGTCATGTACGTCGGCTCCTAGGTCGCAAGTACCGACATCGAATCGCTTAGAACATCCGTCTTCCATGTGCCTGCGTGCGTCGTCAGCTTCCGCAAAGATGGGTCCCGTTAACCATCGTCTGCAACGCGGGCTCACCTTCGAAGCGTATCCTTACGGGCAAACAAGCGGCCGCAAAAGTCACACTTGTGATTCCTTTCCTTCATGTGGACGCTCTGATTGTGCCTCTGAAGGTCTGTTTTACGCACAAACTTTTTGTTGCAGTCGGTAATCGGACACGGAAACGGATACTCTCTTTTCTCGTCGTGTGTCTCCAGATGAGCTTTGAAGTTGTAGCTGCGACTGAATAACTTGCCACAGCCATTGACGTCGCATTGATAATTGGCGTCGGCAACGGTCGTCATCCTACGCGGCGCCCTTTTTGAACGGCTTGGTTTTAGTTGATCAACCCGTTGTATTCCTTGTCCTAGTGGTCCGGTCTCTGCTGCCGGCGACTGTGAATGGTAATGCTCAGCATCACATTCGGCCATATGCCACGCTGAAGAATGCGTATCTGGAGTGTAGTTGTGGTCCGGGTTGCCGTAGTGATCCTGGTCCGATGAATAGGGAACCTGCGTCGAGCGCGTAGATGGGAAGTGATACTTGTCAACTCCCGAATTGTATTCGCTAAAGCTTTCTGTCTTGACCGTAGGTACTAAAGAGCTCGGCCCATGGTCCACGTACGAGTAATGAAAAGGTTCTCTCGAGGACGACTGTGGCGACGAACGACTGCTGGCACTCGCGAGTGAGTGCGGCTGAACTCCTAAGGAGGTGGTCTGTGAGGATGTCGGATGGCGGTACGTCTCGGCCCCGTACGGTTCTGACATCCGCGTGTCGTACTCAGCCAAAGTGTTAAAATCCGAGGAGAGCACATTCGGGATGGACAGCGAAGAAGACGCTGGCGCCATGGCCTTGAAGTTCCAGTTCGCTGTCGTCGTGTGCCCAAAAGACTGCGAACATTTGTTAGGGTCGGCTGACTGGCCGATAGAATAGAATTCGCCTGCAGTGTACAGCGATGTGAGCTTGTACTGCTGGGTCGCTAGTTCTGGCGACGGATAATCCGAAGATGAGGCCTCTGAAGGACAGTAGGTATGTGTTGGGGAGGACGACGGCGACCTTGTCAACGATGGCGGTGTGAGTTTCATAACTGGTCATAACTGGCATGGCCACGGCCCTTTTTGTTGGCTATCCAGTTTTCCCGCGTTGCTTGAATTGCGCTGGATGTAAAAGTTCGTATATATACCAACAGGGCGTTACAACAGAACGTGGTTGGGCTCCAATGACAATGGGGGATGCAGAGCTATGTTGGAACTTCTAATGATCTGTAAGAGGAAGGAGTGTGTGGGTAGTAAGATCAATGGGTATGCATTCTGATTGGTAAACCTGACCAGAAGGGCTGGAGTCCAACAGGCAAGATGGAGACACTGGGAAACTCGTGGACCAAAGAAACATGCCTGGTTTGGACCATCAAGGCGTCGAACGAACCAAAAAGCCGTTGGCAGCCAGGAGACAGGGTATCAGAGGAATAGCGGTACCTTACCCTTGCACGGGTGGACCGACGAAAGAGCGGGTAGAAGGGGATCGGAACGGAAGCGGGAGAGTCTACTACGTTTTGTGACCGGCGGCCAATCAATGTGACGCGAGACGACGAGGGAGGGTGGGTGAAGCGTCATAATAGCTGCCGCATTTACTATCAGCTCTTTGCTACTCGTGGACAAGAGCGAATATCCAAGTGAACAAGAAAACGTCCGGGAAAGCGAGATGCAGAGGTGAAAGTCCGGAGCAGCAAGCGTGTAAGCTTTCTCGTATAATCCATGGCAGTGATAAGAAGGTGCTCTCGCAGTGCTTGATTGCTCCGGTCAGCCTGGCCAGCCTGGTCAGCAGCTGTACAACTGGTAGTGCGTTCCCATTCATCTACACAGATCTATACGTTTGCCAGTATGGGCGAAATCCGTAGGTTGGCACGCACAAACTGTGTTTCGAATTGAGCAGTACAAAGCATCTTGCCAGGAATATCAGGGTAAATAGTAAGCACCCAGATTGGAGATGAGAGGGCGTACCTAGTCTCAGCTGCCACCGAGAGACGACGAATGACAAGGGAGCGACAACTGACGATAAGCAGCGCGTGAGGAGGTGAAGAAATGTTGGTGTCAAGCGTCCACTGGGATGAGCAATGCAAAGTGACCGTATGAGGTGAAGGGACATGACAAGAAGTCGAACCAGGGTTGCCGGCGGTGGGTTGTTGTTGGTGTTGGTGGAGGTTGGCGTTGGGTAGTCACATGGAGGATTCCAATGCCAGCCGGGGCGGGGTGGCATTGGGGGCCGCACGAGGCATAGTGATTGCTCTGAGGATAATCGAGTATACGTCAGAAAGAGGAGAGTGCGCACGTAGTAGCAGAAACCAAGTGAACGATTCCTTGGCAGTCGAATTCCCTCGCCAAAGAGCCAGACGATGTTAGACGATATATCCACTTGTCGCAATTTCGAAAGGAAGCTGAACATGCCTAGGGCAGTTACTGATGCGCTGTAGTGAGACGACACATTGCTAAGCGTCAGTGTTTTGTCTACCCTAAAGGCTGAGGGAAGGACCGGCCTCACTAACCCTTCTCCCATCCTGCTGTGGATACTAGGTATCTTGATGGGGGCATCGGCCGCCCCCTGTTGCTTCGCTTGCCATCCTGAGACCTGGGTGGAAGTGATTGGCGCTGCGGCCGGACATGGAAATTAGAAAATGGTCCATGTGGTACGATAGATGCTTGCACCAACGGAGCCGACACAGCTCATGGTCTGGATTCGAGGGGCATGAGTGGCTGGCCCGGCATCTTGGGAACGAAAGAGCTACTCGCCCAGGAGGCTAGTCAGAATGCTAGGCTGCAGATTGAGGAAGAGGGCTGGCGACCAGCATCATCCGCAGGCGTTGAAAGGGGTCGGCGGAGATGGAGGAGGCCCCCGCCGAGCAGCTTGCACTGGAAGCGGATAAAGGAGGGTGGGACACGTTAACTACACATGAATTCGGTAGGTAACATGTGTGTGACGAGCCAAGGAATGACCGAGGACTGACAGAAGTTCACCGCGAATGATGGTTGGTAGGAAGGTGGTTGGAAAGATTGTCAGCCATTCATTGAAGTAAGCAAGATCGGTGTGCTACCCAGATTGGGTAGTGCCCGTGCTTGAAAGTATATACAAGCCAGAGTTGAAGGTCTATCTTTATTTCCCATAGCTATTAGTAAGAACAATAGAGTCTATATAATTTATTATCTATATACTTACTAGATTCAATCGAAAATTTAAAAATAGACTGAGAGTAAATACTACTAAACTATTAATTTTATTGAAATCTTGTAATTATAATAAAAAGCTAAATCGATGAAAGAAACTTTTGTTATATTCTTAATAGTTTATCTAGAGAACAATATACATTATACTTAATCTTACTATATATAATCTTACTATATAAGTATAAAGTAGTATTCTAGCTATTTGTTATTATTATTATATTATGTATAGTACTATATAAAGCTTTAAATTTGTAGTATACTAAATCTTAATAATTACTATATAGTTTAATTATAGCTAGTATTAAACATCTCATACTTTTTACCAATAAGATAGAAGATATATACTATTATATATATATATAATTAATGTATACTTTTTAGTGTAATATAATTAATATTAGTAATCTTTTCTTTTTGCTAGAAATCGTAGTACCTATTTATTTATATAATAAATGATATATTTACTCATATATACTCTTTTGTTTTAGTGATATTTGAATGTATAGTTATTTATTCTATTCTAAAAAGTTATTTTATTATTTAAATAGTTATATAATTTAATAAATCTCTCAAGTATATAATCAAAATATCTTTTGTAAAGATGTTAGTAAGATGAATATTTCTATCAATTTCTTATATCTCATAAAGCTTATAGTATATATATAACTACTTAAATATTAAAATAATAATCATAAGATATTTTTCTTAACTAGTATTAAGCTTGAAAAGATATTTATAAAGTAAGTAAAAATTAGTATATAGAATAATTGTTAAAGGCTGGCTACGAGAGATATTTTAGTAGTACTTTAATAGTATTATAATAAACTTGAAGAGTTTATACTTAAGGTGAAAACTCTTTACTAGATTATAGGAGTAATAGTTATATAGAGCCTTAATAGTAATATCTTATATAAACCCTAAAGTTTAAATCTATAATATACCCCTTATTACCCTTCTGCCTTATTACTATAATAATACCTAATATTAATAATTTTAATAATATATTAGTAATATCTAGTTACTTAAGCCAGCCTAACTAATTAGAAAAATCTACTAAAATATTTCCCCTAGGTACTATTAATATTAAATAGTCTTATTAATAAGAAAATTCAGGTATTACTAATATTAAATAGTCTTATTAATAAGAAAATTCATATTATATTTACCCTAAGTAATTTTATACTATACTCCTCCTATTATTAGTTTATAAGAAACTCTTTTTTTCCTTCTTTATATAGACCTATTTCTCTTTTTTTAGAATTATATAACTTTTTATCCTATACTTACTATAATACTACTATTTCGCTACCTTTCTACTTATACTTCTCTTTTTATATTCTTTTTATTACTATATTTACTACTACTACTACTAACTCTAGACCTCTTAATAATAACCCTTCTTACTACTATATTCTTTTTAAACCTAACCCTTATACTTATAGTAATTATATTATTAAAAGTAATTCTAATAATAATAAGAACTAACCCCTCAATATAGTTATTTCTACCTATTTTAACTATTATTCTAAATATAATAAAAATAGCCTCTTTTAGACCTATATATTAAATTATAACTAATCTTACTATAAATATCTAAAGTTAAAAAATAAATATAAGTAAAACTCCTACTTTTTTATTATTAGTCCTAAACTATATATTACTAGCCGTTAAGTTAATATTTTAATTATACTTAGTAAATATATTATTACTCCTATAGTTACTACTACTAATAAAAAAAATAGCTCTAAAGGTTATTATATTTCTATTTTTTTATTAGAGTTCTTTTCTATAATCTAGTATTATAATAACTACTTTTACTATACTTAATAAGTACCCCTAGCCTATATTACTACTATACTTACTACTCCTTTATTATATATTAAAAATGCTTTTATATTTACTCTTACTTTTACTTCTAAGTAGGTCCTTATTAGCTTTAGTAGTATTATATAGATAATAATAAATCCTTCCCCTTCCCCTTTCCTATTTTTATTATATTAATTTCCTTATAGTAAGATATTATAATATATTCTAATAGTTATACTATATCTTATTAATACTATAGCTATATTTTTAGTCTTATTAATACCGGCTTACCTATCTACTATTATTATAATATTACTAGCCTTTACTAATACTAATAATATTTTACCTCTAAGTTAGTACTACTTATTATTATTCCTAATAATAAAAAAGAGGAGGAATAGGATAATAATAAGAAGGAAGAAGAATATTAGGAGTATAAGGGGGAGTAAGATAATACTAATCCTTTTACTTAATTTATATATTTAATACTTAAAAAGTAAGTTTTATAATAAATTATATATATTTCTTATGAGTTATTATATTACTTAGTTTATAGTTTATATAACTTTTTATTATTAATAAATTAATATCGGTTTATTACTTTCTCTAATATCTCTATATTATAAT
>QAPF01000763.1:0-18837 GCA_004367935.1 Colletotrichum sidae | reverse complement strand
TGTTACGACCCGTTGGAACTACAGGACCAGGGAACGCCCCGCAGGACATCCGGCGGCTGCAGGACCTTTGTATGCAGGATGACACGGGAACAACAAGGACCCCACCCGGTGCGGAAGAACTATGGTACAAGTCACGTGACGATAAGATAGGGATCATTTAGGATCAATGTGATCCAGTAAGAGTTGGGGGCCAACGGATCATGTGGGATTAATATGACCCGTTACGACTAAGGAACGTACCAGGGATTCAGACTTGTATATAGGATGAGCTTGAGTATGCTTGAGATTAGATTTCTATAGCTCTTTAGTAATTAATTTTATGATTATCTTTAGATACTCCTAGCTTTATTCCTATGATTATCTTATAACCCCTTGTTGGATTTATACCTGATTATTGTAAGCCCTGAAGACCTGATCTTATTAGCATGACGATAATACTGTTACCTGTACCTTGTAATTTTGACTTACTACTAATAGACTTACCTCTGCTAGACCTAAGGTTGGCTGTAATATTTTGATTGCTCCTGTTTAGTAAGTTGACCTTATGAAGTTTATTTAATAGTATCTAGGAAAGAATATCACCATGTCTGCCAAATACTAAACCCTTTCTACTTCTTCTAGTTCTTAGGGAACACCTTATAAGGGTAAATAACCTGTTAAGCCCCTGGACTAGGAAATGAAGGATGTTGAACCTTCTAGTGATGAAGAGGACGATACTGCTGAGCTTGTATGATAGCTCTAGAAGACTAATAGAGATATAGCTAAGATGTAGGAGATTATTAATAGTAATACTGCAGAAGTCTATCGACTCTAGCAGAATCTCTATGATAATCTGGATTAGCAGTGATTCCTCGCTTTTCAGCAGGAGGTTAATACCTTTCGTACTGCTGCTAATATTATCTAGATACCGGTTGAGTTACGTGAGAAACTTCGACTTAACTCACCTCAGGTTTTTGATGGAACCCCTGGATACTTTAAAGGATTCCTTATTTAAGTTAGAGTTTATTATTAGTTTTACAACCTTAGTTTTAAGGATGAAGTTGAATAAGTTATTTACGTTGCTTTATTCCTTAAAGGAAGAGCTCTCGTATGGTTTGAACTTTATCTTACCGATTTCCTTACTTATAATTGGAACGACCTTAAGATAGAGACTTAGACCATCTTTGCAGGCTATTATGGCTTTGAAAGTGCCCTGATCTCGTTATTCTAAGAACCAGATGAGTAATGATAGTATGAATGAGACCTTGTAGCTTTCAAACAGAAAGGCGTAGCTACGCATTATGTAGCTGAGTTTAGACGCATTTGTGCTAGATTTAACTATACTGATGACACTAAGATCTTTATATTTTACTAAGGACTGAAGGAAGATGTTAAAGATGAATTTGTTAAGTAAGATAGACCTAGTGACTTTATTATGTATGTAGAACTCGCTATCAAGATTGATAACTGACTCTTTAAGTGTCGCTGCGAAAAAGGTGAATAGCGACGACCTTAATAACCTAATAGTGGATGTAAGTACTAAGGACCACCATGTACCCACTGGAACTAATGTAATAATTGGGGAACTAAATAATAATTTACCTTATGATAAAGCATGTCTTATGGCTACTATAGTGGACCTATGGACCTTACTACTGGAGCCGCTATTAAGGATAATAAACGACGGGACTTCAAGTGCTATAACTGCGACAAACCAGGATATATGGCTAAAGACTACTGCTTACCTAAGCGTTAGTAGTAAGGACAACAATTTTAGCTAGTACTTGAACGAACCCGATAAGTTAATATTACTAAGAAGGAAATACCTTATACCTCTCTAACCTGGATAGCCTGTTTTGACGATACTTATATTATGCACTAAGGATCCAAGGATAATGCAGGATGGTACCCTAAGAACCCTTCTGGACGATCAGGATATGACACTATATTGTGTGATATACCACCACACACCAAGAAGATACTGGTAGTAGCCACTATTAAGAAGGAAGAAGACTTCACGCCAGTCCCTGAGTGAGATTGGGTATAAGAAAATGAAGTAGTAATCCTATAGCTGTAGGTAGTTAAGAGAGAACTTCACTACAGGTTCAGTTAAATACCTGATAGATAGCTATTATAGAAGATTTAGTATTAAATCTAGTAAAGAATTAATACTAGAGGAAACCTACTTCTTACTCGAGCTCTCGCGTAGTAACTTGAAGTAAGCAATAGAATGCCAACGAAGACCCTTACTATGGTCAAACACCACAAGCTGGAATATAAGGTCAAGGAATAACTCGACAACCTCTATTAGTAAGGATATATCGAAATTAGTCCAGGAATTTATGTTGATCTAAGTAACTTATTTAAATTAATTAACAATAATACTGAGTTAGATGATGATACTATTGTAGACTCAGGATCTTCTATTTCGCAGTGACCAAGTAGTGATGAAGGTAAGTAATTTAGGATTAAGAAGATTTACCTGATTTAAGATGAGTAATTCGTTATGTTTCATAGAGTTCTAGGTAATCAGACTTTGAACTATCCTAAGATAATCTTCTGTGATGTAGATAATAAATTTCTATAAATTAATTACCTAGTTTACTAAACTATCTTTTGGGTATGTTGTGTATAAGATGATTATATGCTACACTTTGGTAATAAGTTCGATAGATAATTCTTCCTACGACGATTTGAGTATGATTTAATTCTGAATGTGTATCTTGATATAGATCTACCATTTTGGGAATTTTGATGTTTTAATGAAGATAACTTTGCGATATTTATACCTAGTGAAGACTACCCTATGGTATGTGTAAATAATATCATTAGTGAATGGATAGATTGTGAGTCAGACTACTGTATGATTCATTATGTCAATAAGGTAAGAGAATGGCGCTATCGACGTAACGAACTTCAGAAGTAAGGAAAAGATACTGAAGATAGACTAGTACTACTAATATTGAAGTATAGAGAATTAATATTTAGTAAGGTATTTTGGGAAGGAAGGATTGCAACCTACTACTATGAAGATAGGACAATATTAGAATGGAGGTATTATAAGTAGTCAAAAAACTAGACTTACCTACTGAATAAGGATAAAAAAAGGTAATTTAGATAAGGTCCTTATGCCTAATAACAGTAGAATATAATAATAAACACCTTTACCTCAACATAATGGTGAATGGATATAAGATATGAGCCCTAATTGATTGTGGCGCTTAAGGAAACTTTATATCACCATAAGTAGTGAATGAACAATAGATCCTATGGATGATGAAAGCTGAATTATACTAGCTACATACTATTGAAGGAGAAAGTGTTGAGTATAGTGGAGGTATTATTGATTTGGAGACTGTATACCTCCCTTTAAACTACTATAGCCAGAAAGAAGACTATATCTTTAATATAATAGAGATAGGTGATCAGGAGATCATCTTGGGAATCCTATAGTTATAAAAGAATAACCTATGGATAGATTGGAAGACTAGTTATCTCTAATAGAAGGATTTAGTCCCTAAGGACTCTCTAGATAATGAGATCCTATACGAATTAGATATAACTCTGAGAGTATGAAGATTTATTGCCTACTTATGAATCAAGGACATGGTAGCCTGGATGTTAATTGTTGTAGAAGTAGTAAGAGTTGATGATGAGATAGATCGACTTTAGACTATCCCTAATGAATACTGGATTTATAAAACACTTTTTGCAGAAGAACTCGAAACCAGACTACTAGAGCACACGAGCTATGATTACGAGATCCCTTTGAAGGAGGGGAAGGAGCTTAGATTTAGCAAAATCTATGGACTTAATTAAATAGAAATAGAAGTACTTGATAAATATATTGATGAATACCTTAAGAAAGGTTATATTAGATATTTAATATCACCAGCAGGAAGCCTAATCCTGTTTGTACTTAAGAAAAACGGCAAGCTATGACTTTGTGTTGATTATTGATAACTTAACGATATGACAATTAAGAACTGATACCTATTACTACTTATATTGGAATTATGAGACTAATTTTATAGAGCTAATTGGTTTATAGCTTTTAATCTTAAAGGAGCTTATAACCTCATTTGAATTAAAGAAGGTGAAGAATGGAAAACTGTTTTTAGAATAAGAAAAGGACTTTATGAGTACTTTATAATGCCTTTCGGACTCACCAATGTACTTGCGATATTCCAATCTATGATCGACCACACGCTATGCGAATACTTAGATGTTTTTTGTATGGTATATCTTGACGACATCCTCATCTACTCAAGAACACTTGAAGAATATAAGGAATATATTCATAAAGTACTTTAGAAACTTCAGTAAGTTAAGTTATTAGTTGAACTAGAGAAAAGTGAATTTCATATATAACAAGTAGAATACTTAGGATTCACTATTACACCAGGTATAATTAAAATATTAACCAAAAAGATTCAGGTAGTTAAGGACTAGCTTATGCTGACAAATGTTAAGGAAATCTAAGCTTTCTTTAGATTTACTAACTTTTACTGAAGATTCCTCAAGGATTACGCGAAGAAAATGATCCCACTTACTGAACTTATACGAAAAGATATTAAGTTTGATTAGATTAATAGATAAAAAGAAGTATTTTAGGATATCAAGAACTAGGTTGTTTTGGAACTTGTTCTTAGGATTCTAGACCCTGATAAACTATTCGAAGTTGAGACTGACGCCTCAGATTACACCATAGGAGGATAACTAGGATAACGAGACGCTAAAGGAGTACTTCACCCTTGCGCCTTCTATTTACGTAAACTTAGTAGACTAGAACTTAACTACTAGATCTATGATAAAGAACTTATAGCTATTATTGAAGTATTCTAAGAATAGAGACTATAACTCTTAGGAATTAAGTATGAAGTTTAGGTTTATACGGATTATAAGAACCTCGCATACTTCATAACGTCTAAAAACCTCAATAAGTGATAAATTAGATGGTTAGAATTTCTTTTAGAGTTCAACTTTCGTATTATCTACTATAAAGGAACAGAAAATGGAAGAGCTGACGTACTTAGTTGAAGACCAGACTACGATATCCTAGTACTAGAAGAAATATAGGTTATCCTTAAAATGGATATAGATGGAAACCTTATGCCTGTATAGAAGTTGCTCTTGATTGCTAGATGAGTTAGTACTAGCACGACTGGAAGAATGACGTATGAGATGATTAGAAATATTCATAGTGTACTAGCATATGGATATTAAGGAGTTACTAAGATGTTTAAAAAGATTTAACAACACTATGATAAAAGGGTTATATAATAAGACATAATTAATGTGATTAAGGATTGTGAGATTTGCCTCAAAAGTAAGCCTAGTTGATATAAGCCTTATGGTGAATTATAACCCTTATTAGTGCCTTAAAAGCCCTGGGAATTGATTTCTTTAGACTTTATCGTCAAGCTACTAAAGTTATAAGAACCACTTATTAGAGTATATTATGATAGTGTCTTTGTTATAGTGGAACGACTTATTAAATATGCTTATTTTATTCTTTATAAAGAATCAAGTATAGTAGAAGACCTTGTATATGTCTTCTTTAGAACTATTATTAGCTAATATGGGCTACTTTAGGAAATTGTGTCTGATAGAGATAAATTCTTTATGTCCAAGTTTTGGAAATCTCTGATTTTGTAATTTGGAGCGAAGTACTGCCTGTCTACCACTTTCTACTTATAAACTGATGGTTAGACTGAATGTATTAACTAGATCCTTAAAATTTATTTTAGATGTTATGTTAATTATTAGTAAGATAATTGGGTTACCTTATTACTAATAGCTTAATTCGCTTATAATAGTGTAATAGGAGAAAGTACTAAAGAATCACTTTTTTACCTTAATTATGGATTTAATCCTACTATATATAGAGAACCTTAATAAGGAGAATAAGTAGTTAAAGTGATAGTAGACGTTTTAAAGCTTTGCGAACTCTAAAATGAACTTCTAAAAGAACTCGAATTCGTCAGATAACGAATGCGTAAATATGCTAACGCTTTAAGGATTAGAGGACTAATCTTTGAGGAGGGAGATAGTGTCTACCTTATTAGATGAAATATTAAAACTAAATAACTAAGTGATAAATTAGATTTTAAGAAACTTGGACCTTTTAAAATTATTCGCAAAATCTCGAATATTAACTACGAACTCTTACTACTAGATATTATAAGATGTTATCTAATCTTTCATATTTTACTTCTCGAATTAGTATTAAAAGGATTTTATATAATAGATTATATCGAAGTCGATCTAGAATAAGAATATGAAGTAGAATGAATTATTGACTATATTGATTAATAAGACAACATTGAAATATAATATTTTATTAAATGGAAAGGATATAGTTATGTAGAAAACACATGGGAACTAGTATCTAGTGTTAGATACCTTGAAGAACTTTAAAAATACTGGGAATAACGAGCTAGTAAGTTAATTATAATACTTATAATTTAAGTTAGTGGATTAGTTCGTATCTGATACCCTTAACCTAAGTATCGACTAAATAAGAGACCTTAAGGAGATAAAATATTCCTATATCTAAGAATACTATACCCTGAAGAATAAAGAACCTTGACCTAGTTGTTTATACCTCTAGGGGTACTACTTGTGATAAGAGATGACGGGTTGAGGCCTGTCCTAAGCAGAGATTAGTTAGCCTCGTTAGATACCCCCTATGCGGATAGATCCTGAAGTACATGCGATTCCTGTGTTTCTAATGACAACTCTTCTGCCTCCTACTTATCTACCGACTGTATTCCCTAATGAATCAAATTAGAACCACGTTCTTTTAGAAATCTTTTCTGCTTTTAAAGATAAGTTAAACGACCTAGGGTGGTTGCTAACTATATCTATAAGACCTCAAGAGCCTCCTCGGCTTCTTATTCTTCTTGCTCTACTTTCTTTTGCTCTTTAAAATGATAATTTATTAAAAATAAAAAGTTAATAAATATATATAAAAGAGAAAAAGAACTGTTTAATACTTATAAGTATTGGCTATATTACTACTATTGCAATTCGTTAGGCCCCGCGTAACACACTTGCCATACTGTTTTAAATTGGATAAGTCTATTTTGCATATATGGTTGTGTTGGAAGCAAGGAGAACACGGTATTGCGTTGTAACCCTGGTGATCGACTAGAAGACCTAACGCTTGACGGTTTCGCTTGATCTGAACCCGACGACTTTCGTGGGAATCAGGTTTTTGAATACGACCTGATATGGTGTTAGCGTTAAGAAAAAGATAGAAGAATATAAAGGACGGCTAGTAACCCCGTCTGGGGCTACTACCTATTTATGTTGGTCTTGGGGATAAGACCTCTGGAGGGGAGACCTGATGTTATGACTTGTTGGAACTATAGGACTAGGGAACGCCCTGTAGGATATCTGGTGGCTGTAGGACTTTTGTATGTAGGATGACATGGGAACAATAAGGACCCTACCTGGTGCGGAAGAACTATGGTATAAGTTACGTGATGATAAGATAGGGATTATTTAGGATTAATATGATCTAGTAAGAGTTAGGGGTTAATGGATTATGTGGGATTAATATGACCTGTTATGACTAAGGAATGTATTAGGGATTTAGATTTGTATATAGGATGAGCTTGAGTATGCTTGAGATTAGACTTCTATAGCTCTTCAGTAATTAACTTTGTGATTATCTTTGGATACTCTTAGTCTTATTTTTGTGATTATCTTATAACCCCTTGTTGGACTTATACTTGATCATCGTAAGCCCTGAAGACCTGATCTTATCAGCACGATGATAATACTGTTACCTGTACCTTGTAACCTCGACTTATTACTAACAGACTTACCTCTGCTAGACCTAAGGCTGGCCGTAACACGTATATAGCTTAAACTACTTCTAGTACCTTATAAAAGAGTAAACCTCTATGTCTTTACCTTATTTACTTAAGAACCACTAGGGGTAAAAAGGTAAAGTAAGTATGTATTTATAGAGCGATTTTTATACGATTTATTCATATAGAAATACCGTACTACTTCTTATTACTTCTATTAGAATAATAAAAATAGAAGTTCTTTATATATTAGAATAAATGTAACACTTATAACTAGAAATATTTGGCTATATTTTATTATCAACTTAATATTAATTAGTAGGAAATTAGATCTCATTTATTCAAGCTTCTAGGTTCTACTAAGTAATTGTTACTTTAGTATAGATATATATTATTACTAATTATATCCTTTTAACTTACTAGTAAGTAGTACTCTTATTATTACTAAGTATTAATACTACTTCTTCAACTATTAGGATAGGATTAATATAATAGTTATGATTTATAAAAAAAGGTATTATTTCTATAATATTATACGATTAGTTTTAAAAGGCTAATTATATAATAAGTAGTAGGTTATTCTAATTATCTTATAATTAGTATATAGATACTTTTAAGACTACTTAGATCTCTTTATTATACTATATTATAGTTCTATCTATCTATTAATAATAATTAGTATTTAATAAGTATATAATACTTATTAAATAATAAAACTTCTTCTAAAATAATTTTTCCAATCAGAACTCCTATTACTTATAATAAAATATAATATATTACAAGACTTATAATATTCACTAAGAAATCACTAAATATATACTGCTATTTCTATAATATCTATATCTTCTAATATAGAAGTTATAATTAATTAGTTCGTAATAATCTAGAAGTAATAGCTATTTCAGCCTTTTATAAGGAATAGGTTAGTAATAGAATCTCTTAGTAAATTAGAATATAATTAGTTAGATATTAAGAGGAACTTTAAGAATTCCTTCTTTACTTACCTCTAGATAAAAATACCCCTATATATATTATAATTATATATAAATTAGTAGACATTCTAGGATTATTCAGATTAGTAGAACTAATAGCTTATAATCTCTAGTATATTATTATATTCTAAATACCTTATAGAAGAAGAGTTATATAATTCTTATATTAATTTGATTTTAAATTCATTAAGGGGGCTATTTCTATTTCTACTATTTAGTATTTAAAGTTTATTTCTAAAGATAAATTACTTTATTATATTAAAAGTATATTTAGCAATTTAAATTTATATAAAAAGGTTAGAAGCAAAATTACATGCTTCCTATTAAATTACTATAAAAGCCTATTAATATAAAGAGTCCTTCTAAGTAATATAATCTTATATTTCTTATAGGTTTAGTTTCTCCTTAAAGATCTAAATATTAGTAATACTTATGTATTTTATTTAGAGCTCTATAGGAATAGTAGTATTTAAAATAATTTATATTATTCATTCCTATTATTTCTTATTATCCCACTTCTTAGAAGTATCTTATTCCTTCTTAATAAAGGTATTAGAAGTAACTATTTAAACACTTAGTCAGTATTAAAAATAAAAGTTATATTAAGATAATTCTTCTTGTTATTAATTCTACTTCTTTATAAACTACTATTTCCTTATGAAATATTTGAAATTTTTATGATTAATAAGATATTTAAACTTCTTAATACTTTACAGTTTTATTCTTTATACTTATAAGTAAGTTAATACTATAAGGAGTTCCTTAATATAAATTAAATAATAAAA
This sequence comes from Colletotrichum sidae, assembly GCA_004367935.1. Taxonomy (NCBI): domain Eukaryota; kingdom Fungi; phylum Ascomycota; class Sordariomycetes; order Glomerellales; family Glomerellaceae; genus Colletotrichum; species Colletotrichum sidae. The sequence continues at coordinate 9,261 of QAPF01000763.1, read as the reverse complement.
CTCTATAAAGCTCAGGTATTAAAAGTAAAAAGCTATTAAATACCTCACTCTAATTCTATTATTCTAAATTAGTATATTACTTAGAATAAACTTGGAATAATTAATTTCGATTATAATCAGAATATTAAAATTAAATATCTATAGGACTAACTCTATCATAAAGAAATATTTCAATATAAAAAAGACTTCCTACTATTCTAATTTCTAATTAAAGAATATATACTTTTAAATCAAGTAGTTTAGAAGTTTTATAATAATATTATATTATGATATAAAAACCTTATTATAATTTATAAACTTAAAGAAACTATTAAACACTTTTTAATAATTTAAAAAGTAATTAGTTAGTAGTAACTTCTAACTTCCCTAGATTATATAAGAAGTTCTTTCTAGTTAATATAATAAATATAAAATATTTAATTAAAATAATAGAAAGTTTATACTTCTTAAGATTTAATTTAAGCTTTATATCAATAAACTAGCTAAATACTTAGTAGGCTTTTTCTTCATATTTCTATCTTATACTACTAATATAAATAATAATATTATTAATACATATTATAACAAGATTATCTAGGAATTATTATAAGTAACTATTAATATATTATTAAAATATAATAAGAACATAAATAAGCTTTAAGAAATAGATTTTCTATTGAAAAGAATTATAATATATCTAGAAAGTTATCTTCTCTTAATCTACTTTATTAATCCTAATCTTATAAAATATAATAGTAATATTAGGCTTAGTATATTAATAGATTATAATAACTCTCTAGAATATCTCTAATACAGGAAAGAAGGAATAATACTCTTTGTTTATAATTATATTAAAAACTTAGTAGTTTATATAGAAATATATACCTCTATTTAATTCTCTTATAAAGAAAACTACAATATTAATAGAAAGACTACTTATTTTAATAAACCTCTTATTAAATAAAGCCTCTAAAGTCTTCTCAAATACTAGAAGCTCTTCTTTTAATATACTATAAAAAGATCCTTATAAAAATCAGATATCTATTTCTTATTATTAAGAAGAAATAAAATAAAATAATCTATTCCCAATTAACTAAGGGATAACTAATATACTATATTTAAATAGTAGAAATTTAGGAATTTCTTTAAGATACTTATAGAAATATGATATTTTAAATTTATTTCTATCTTTCAGGCTAATACCTTCTTAATATTTACTAAACTAATAGATATAACCTAATAAGAACTTAATATCTTACTAATATACTATATGATATACTAATAGATAAGTATAAATAAATTATTATTAAATAGTTAGGCTAATTAAATCTCTTTAATCTTTATTAACTTATCTTAATATTCTAGATAAGTTATTATACCATTTTTTCTATAAGCTATTTATGAAATCCAAATATTATATATAATATAATTATCTTCTATCTATAACTACTTAAAATATAAAATAACTAGAAGTCCTTTATAATATAAATATAAATCTTCTATATATAACTACTAATTTCTAATATTAAAATAATTACTTTCTAAATATTACTAAATATTAATTCAATAGTATACCTTTTTATCTATCTCTTTAACTTATTAATTAATAAGGAATAAAATTTGTTTATAAGAGAAATACTAAAAATAATATAAGTATTATAATTTATATTGATAAATATACTAATAGAATAAGTTCTATTGATTCTAATCTAAATAATAGCTAACTACTAATTACTTATTTATTCCTTCTCCTATCATTTATTCTATTTTATTACTTCTATTTCTATTAACTTTAAAATCTAAGTTATTTCAAAGTTATTTTTCTTTCAAATCCTTATTATTATGAAGTAGAAAATTACTATATTCCTAATTATCCCTAATGTAATTTATGATACTTATAATTTTTATAACCTTTATAATAACCTTCTTATACTTTTATCTTATATAATTCTTATAAATATAACCTTCTTTATTATACTTATAATATTAAGAAGCATTCTAATAATTCTTAATATACTCCTTAAAGATAGAAAAAAAACTACTAGAACTTTAGTATTATTACTATTCTTTAACTATTCTAATAAGTATAATATTACTTTTTATATTATAAATAATAAGTCTCTAATAAGATAGTTAATAATAAATAGGTATTTGTTTATATATTTAAATTTCTAACTTTATATCTTAAAGTTCTCATAATGAAAGTCTATATTTAATAAATAGCTTAATTATAATAAATAGTTCCTTAAAATAAGAGAGTAATATAACTTCTAATAAAGAAATTTAAATTATATCTAATTATATTCACTCTTTAGTATTAACTAGAGTTTTGTCAAATTCAAATATAGAAATAAAGAAATACTTATTTTCTTTGTATTAGAAACTCCATAATTAAGTATAAATAAAGACCTAATTATTTAAATCTAAATAAATACTATTAAAATAACCTATAAAATTATCTAAATTATAAGAATTCTCTAGTCTTCTAACTATATAAAAAGTTTTAACTACTTACTAGAAATTAAAGTTCAAATAAGAATAGATCAAATACTAATATTCCTAATTATTATTAAAGTAACTAAATCAATCTTAAGTTTAATCTTTATTTATGAAACTTATACTTAATATTCCTTCTATTTACTTAAAATCTTTAAGAACGAGAAATAAAACCTTTTCTAATAATTAACTAATAATAGAAATATAGTAATATTATTAATCCTAAGAGTTAGTATTCTAATAGATATTATTCTAAGAATTATTAAAATACCTTAATATAAACTAGAAATACGTATTATAATAACTATTTAGGAGTTACTATTAATTATAATATTTTATCTTACTAATTTATATATAATTTTATTAATCTTCTAATAGAGAGAGCTTAAAATATATTATAACTATTATTAAAATAGTTTACTTATAGGATTACTACTTATAGGGATATCCTAGGGGGGTTTAATATTTTCTATTACTTTTTATATTAATTGATCAATTACTTATTATATAGTATTATATCCTAAGAGTTTTACTTAATTAAATTAAATATTTAACCAGTAGGAACTTATATTCTATTTAATATTATCTATATAGTGAATAAAACTGAATTCTAAATATATAAAAAGCTAGACCTAGGCTTATTTAATTATAAGTAATATAAAATACTATTTATTTAGAACTAAGGAGTAAAAGAGAAGTCTTTATAAGAAACTAGAAAAGTCTATATATATAATACTACTTAGAATTTATTAGAACTATACCTAGGTAAGAGGATTAATATTAGATACTTAAGTGTAACTCTAGCTAGTTATCTAAATATAGCTTATAATAATTACTAAAACCTCTTATATACTACTAGCCTCTTATTACTAAAACCTTTTCATATATTACTACTATCACTTCTATTAATATAGCTTCTTATTACTATAGCTTCTTATCGATATAATTTCTCATATACTACTAACTTCTCATTATTATTCTAATGCTCCTCTAGTAATCCTTATAACTAAAAATTATAAGGTCTATAGTTTCTCTATAGTTTTATGAATAGTATTAGCTGCTATATAGCTACTTTAGCTATTATACTATAGATAGCATGATATTTATTTATAGTAAATAGTCTTATAGTTCTTAGTAGCTATTATCTCCCCTTTTAAAAAGCTATATTTTTATAGCTTTTAAAACTTTTATAGCTTTGAAAGCCCTTATAACCTAGAAGCCTATATAGTTATAAAGTTTCTCTAGTTTTAGAATTAGTATTCTACTATTAAGTTCCAGTGTCTATCTTAAAACTCTATGGCTTAGAAGACTAGAGAGATCTAAGTTATAATTAGGTTTAAAATACTAGTTCTTAGCTAACTTCCTAATCTTTTATACTTATATAGTAATATCCTTAAAAGTAATAGAAAGCTCTTTTTACTACTATTAAAATAAGTAAAGCTTCCTTATATTCCTTAGTATTACTAATTGCTAATAATATCGCTAGAAGTATCTACTAATACCCTTATAGTAACTCTTATTTATAGCTATATATAGCTATATAATATATACCCCTAAATACCCTTATTTGCTTGAAATAGCTGCTTTGAAGTATAGCTATTTTGAAAAACTCGAAACTTCTATTTATTGAAATCTCTATTTCTATAGATAGATATATATACTGGTGCCCCTCTAGCTATTTCTTATTCTTCTGATAGTCTTACTATTAGTAGCCTTGTTATATTAGCCTTATAGGCGTTAGATGCCGAAATCTCTATATCTATATACTTATATGTGTGTACTAGTACCTCTTTAGTTATCTCTTGTTTTTTTTAGAAAGCCTTGTTTTTAGTAGATAGCTTCTTATAGTAGTCTTATTACCACTATATACTCGAAATCTCTGTATCTATATATATATACCGTTACTTATCTAGTTACTGCTTATTTTTTAATAGCTTTAGTGTTATTTTACTTTGTATAATAGTTTTATAGTGGTTATATATTGAAATCTCTATATCTATAGGTACATTAGTATATACTAGTACTTTTCTGGCTGTTTCTTCTTCCTTTAATAGCTATGTTATTAGTAAGTAGCTTCTTATGATAGTAGCTTTTTGTAGTAGCTTTATCGCTAAAGCTGTATTAATATTGCTATAGCCTTATATAGTAGTCTTATTAATACTGTATATATCGAAATCGTATTATCTGCCGCACTAATACCATACTAGTACCCTTTCAGTATACTTCTCTTATGATAACCTCGTCAATATCGCTATATAGGTATTATGTATATTGAGATCTATGTACTACTGTACTAATGCCGCCCTTATACCCCTTTAATGCGCTTTACTTATAATAGTATTAATATTATAGTTATATAAGGATTATATATTTCAAACTCTTATTATCTACTACTCTAGCATCTCTCTTGCTATAACCTTATTAATACTATATATATAGTACTTCTCTTATAATAACCTTATTGATAATATATATCTCAAAATTACTACTTCTACTATACTAACGCCCTCTAAATAGCCTATTAGTTAGAACCCCTAAAGATAGGTAGAAATTTAAATATATTAGAGATAGTTTAATAACTAAGTAATAGATCTATATAGGGAGCCTTAATATAAGTATAAGGCTGTTGATATATTTCAATCTAATATTTTAAACTAAGATCCTAGCTACTATAGCCTAAATACTCCTATTTAAATATAAGTAAGTAGTAGCCTAGCCAGAAGCTACTAGCACGCCCTAATATATTATTATAAATAGCTATTAACTTAAATATATTAAAGGATGAAAAGAGGGCTAGTCTTAGTCTATTGCTTTCTTTTATCTATAAGGCTAGTATTATTAAGATATACTAATAGTATTCTAATATGAGTTAATTTTATAAGTACTACTATAGTAAGTCTCATACTTCGAAGCTACTACTAATATATTAAACTACAACCTACTAAGACCACTATATAGCTTATATCAGTAAATTTATATACTTAGTTATTACTTCATTACTTTATATTACCTATATATTTCTAAGTTAAAGTTAGGTTTAAACTAAGTACTATATCACTAAGTTCTTTCTATAATATTTACCTATAGAGAAATATATAATTTATAGTATATTACTAGACTTTTCTTCTATTATAGAGATTCTATATTAAGTATTATATAAAGCTACTTACTGAATAAGGAGCCAAATATGTAACATACTATAATATATATTGATATATCTCTCTTTATTAATCTTTCCTTATAAGTCTTAAGGGTTGAAACAGATATATTTAAGTACGTTAATTCTGATTATTATTATTGCAAATATATTAAGCATATTAATATAAATATAATCTTTAGTAAATGTCTTCAAATTTATATTTCTTTATTCTTTATAGTAGTTATAATAAGCTATACAAATTTCAAATTTTTCTCTAATTATAATAGTTATTAAAATAATGAAGAGCTTATTTTAATTTAGTATAATTAATATCTTATAATCAATATCTGTTTATCTAATTAATATTCTACTAAATATTCTTCTAGTAGAGTTTTATTTAATCTCATAATTAATATATTTAGTAATAAATATTTCTTTCTTATTTTTGAAGATATTATAACTTTCATTCACGTAATTATGATTTAATAAATATATTTTACTAAATAATATTTTAACTTTCTTATAAGATTGATTAAACATAATATATTACTTTAGAGATATCTAGTAGTTTCTCCCAAAATATACATAGAACCTAAAATATATTTGGGATTCCAAGTATTATTCTTTCTAATTAAAGTTATTCTATATAATAGACCTTTATAATATAATTATCATTATTTAGATTTTCAATTGAATGAACTATAGGCTTAATATTAATATACTTCTAATAGTTAAGATTAATAGTATTATTTAAATTAGAGTTATTTCTACTTTTAAACTTTTTAATATAGAAAATGACTATCTTAGAATAAGTATACATTTTTTAACTTTTAAAGATTATTTTATATATCTTAGATTACACTTGATTTCTAATTCTAAATAATAGTAGTTTTTCTAATTGTATTTAATACTTTCTTCTATTTATTAAATTGATATATGTTTATTAAATTTATCTATTTACTTACAAAAAAGTATATTTTATATCAATAAGATATTTTGTAAGTAATTATAATATCCCTTTCTTTATTATATTAAAATATATTTCTTTTTAACTTTAGAAAGCTTTTTCATAAGTAGCTTATAGATTTCTTAAATAGAAGTCTTATTTTTCTATATTTATAAATATTAATAAATATATATATTATTAATACTTATATTTCTCTTATAAAGTATAATTTATTCTTCTTTTTATTTAGATATAAGTTTTTAATATATATAATTTAGTTATTTCTACTCTATATTTAGAATAATTTCTAAGTTCTACACCCTATATATAGATTTAACTATAAATAGTACTTAAGAATAAAGGGTTTAATATTAAATACTATAATAATTGTTAGTTTATCTAGAGGGTAATACACGCTGTATGTGATCTTACTATATAGGTGTAAAGTAGTATTCTAGTTATTCGTTATTGTTATTTCTATATTATAGGGCGTAAGGTACTACATAAGGCTCTAGATCTATAGTATGGTAATTACTTACTAATTACCGCGTGATTAGCTATAGCTAGCACTAGATACTTAATACTTGTTACTAGTAAGACGTAGAAGGTATATTGTTATATATATAGTAATACGTATAGTTACTATATACCTTATAGTATGGTGTAATTAATATTAGTAATTTTTTTTTTGCTATATACCTTAGTACCTATCTATTTATATAAAAAATAGTACTTTTAGCAATTTATACTTTTTTATTTTAATAATATTTAAATACCTATTTATCTATTCTACTTAAATTACCTATCTTTCTATTTAAATAGTTATATAATTCGAATTAATAAATCTCTTGATGGTATAGTTTGGTATACTTTTCGTGAAGGCGTTAGTGATATTGTTATTTCTGTTAATTTACTATATTTTGTGGAGTTTGCGGTATTTATATAACTATTTAAATACTATAATATCTATTATAAAACATTTTTCTTTAATAATACTAAGTTTTATAAAATAATTATAGAGTAAGTATAAGTTAGTATATATAATAATTAGGATTTAAGGGAGTTTTTAGTATTAGAGGATTCTTTTAAGTAATATAGTTATAGTATAGGCGAAGTCTATACTAGTTACTATAGTATAAATTTTTAAATTAAGTATATTTCTAGTAATTTTTTTATTTTTTATAGAAGAATAATATATAAAGTTACTATAGAAGTTAAATTAGTTATTATTAGTAGTAGTTTCTTAGTTTAAGATTATTATGAATCTTAGTTGAGATGAGAAGTTAGTATTATTAGTAAATAAGTTGTTAATAAAGGTATAGAGGTATATTTTAGAGAGGTTAAGTAGTATAAAGTTAAGGTTATAGTTAAAGTATTTAATTTACTACTTAAGGTATTTATTAAGTATAACAGTATTGTCGCCTAAGGGTTATTATTTTTATACCATATAGGAGAAATTAAATAATACTTTAGGTTAGTATATTGAGGTAAGGTATACTTTATATATACGTTGTTTAATATATACTTTTTTAAGCGTTTTAGGTATTATATATATATTAATAAGGGTAAACTTTTACTTTTAGTATTTTTAGTATAGGTAGAAAATATCGCTATTAAGTAATAAGATACCTCTATTAAATACTAGTAGTATTATTTTTAAGAGGACTATTTTAGGTTTAGTTTTAAATAAGGTTTTTTAGAATTTCTTACTTTTATGGCGTAAAAAAGGGGTATTTAAAAAACTAAAAGTATTATCAGTTTGTATATTTATAAGGCTAAAGGTGTTATTCTTAAGGTATAAGATAAAGAGGTATAGGTTGTATATCGATATTTCTATTTATAATTATTCTTTATAGTATTTAGAGTTTATTGCCTACTAGTAGGTACTAGCTTTAGTAAGGCTATATAGTAGTTTAATAATAATTATAATAAAGCTAGGGGGGTATTAATTCTTAAGGTATGAGAATAATTTAGTTATAATATACCTTATAAGTTCTATTTTAACTTAAGTATAAGTTTACATAATATTATAGAGTTATATTGTTATATTAGTATATTAGAGGAGAGTTAGGGCTATAGCTAAGATTAACTCCTAGTTGTTTTATTAGATTGTTAGCAATTATATTAATATTTTAAATTTACTATTATTTCTAAAGCGTTAGATTATAAGTCTTGACTTCTTATATATTTTATTAGTATTTTTATTTTTAATTTTGTTAATAATATGGGATTTGAAGTATTTGTAATTCTTATAGAAGATAGGGTTATACTAGACGATTTTAATAATATTATTAGTAATAATATTTTTAATTTTTTTTTAATTGATTTTTTAAATATTAGTCTAGGTATTATAATAATATTTTTTTATAGAAGTTAAGTATTAGTATTATATCGGATTGTTCCTTAGTTATAAGGTATACTATAAAATAAGGTTTTTAGTTAAGATCTAGAGAAGTTAAATTATTCTTATAAGTTATATAATTTAAAGTTATTTTGATTTAAACTATTTGAGGTTAGAATAATAGATTACTAACTATTTAAATAGGGGGGGGTTATTATTATTAGTAGTAGTATTATTATTATTATTTATAATAATAGTAACTTATAGTATTTACTAAGTATTCTAAAATATTATAGGGATAATTATAGATAAAATTAGGGTATTATTATAGGAATATATATCTCTATATAGTATTAGGTT